>JAMKCH010073536.1:0-50396 GCA_023653785.1 Ophioderma brevispina | reverse complement strand
CTGATGCTCCACAATTTTGATATCCTATCTTTATACCAAACCAGGGCCACCTACCACGGTTACAACACCACAACCACTACAGAATTCCCTCGTAACTTGACACAGCTCCTTTTCTAGTGTCATCTGAATTGGAACATCCAAACCAGCATCAGTGGTATCAACTTAGTCACTGGAGATCCGTCCGGAGCCAGCCGAAGCCATTCACCTTCCTCCGCTAGCAAGCCACATGGACTTTCTTCTTACACCCTCATGGTATTCCATTAACAACTGCCCACTTGACTATGACAATCTTTAAACCAGCAAGGTGTCCTGGATATTGTATTCACAACGGGTTTCCCCATCTAAAAACAACTATTTACATGCAGCATACTATATAAACATAGCCTATACCAGAGGGTGTTTTGAGTCAATCCCACAATGCACCAGTTTTGGAAATTTAACCTCAACAGGGTCAGTGATCCCATAAAAAATCCTATTCTTAACCACATAAAAACCCTGACTTTCCAGCTCATTTTAGCCCACAACGCGTTAGACGTAGGGAATTTAGCATGATTACTGAAATATCGTGTGGTTATAACCTTTTGGGACACTTTAATCACTAAGTACTGACATGTGTTTAGTACCGTAAGTATAGGGACATTGCAATGCATCAGGATTGATTCAAAACACCCTCTGGCCTAATACTGTCCAATTAGATCACACAAATTTCATCATCTTATAGGATTTCAATCTTAACTTCCCAAAAATTCCAAGCTATTGATAGTACTCAGCTCATCTAGAGTGACGCTAAGATAAACACTTTACATCATTCTCAAATTGCACCATGGAATTCCATTTTCTTTTGCTTGATGAAATTACCGAACTCTTCTGCCTAAGATTCTTTCTCATACTCTCATACTATAACAACACATTTTTTTAATGCCTGAACCTACCAAAGTAGAAAATAGATCGTTTTCAAAAGACACCATGCATTTACACACCACAGCGTGTTTACCCCATCAAATTGTATCCTTTATTTTGAGAGCAATTTTAAACAATGGCGGACACAATTTTGACAACTGATATAAGTAGGGACATGCAAGAGCTATTACCTCCGCAAAAATAAGAAAAATCCATTGCGGGAATTGCCATATAGGCTGCAAAGGTCATAATTTGCATGTTATAGCGCCCCCTATATGCTATTTCCCATAGAAAGACGTGTAAAACTATATTTTTTTTATGAAATATCATATTTGCCCGTAATGACATTCATCAAATTCACACAGATCTAGTTAGTGGCATAAATCCTCCAATCAGTTGTCAAAAGTGTGTCGCTGTTTATATTTTTGTTTTCTGCTCGTTTTGTCATAATAATGAGACTTTCAAAAGCTGTGGACACACACCAGTGTGTTTGTTAGCACTGTATTACCGTTGTTAGCACTGTTTACCGTTATTATTATTAGTATTACCGTTATTATTATGCTCTAGATTGGTTTCAGTCCTATCTGGACCAAAGACACCAATGTAATGTTTTAGTTAAGGGGGTTCTTCTGTGGTCCGCCCATCTGGAATGTGGTGCCCCTCAGGGCTCCCGTCCTGGCCCCCTCTTTTTATTATTACACTAGCTGCATTGGTCAAATTATTCGCAAACCTGGCATTTAAGTATCATCTATATGCTGATGATGTTCAGTTACTCAGTAAGGTCGATCCTACACGGCCTGGCGATGCTGCTTGCTGTTTGTTTAGGCTTCTCAGGCATCGAAGAGTTTGCAGTCTGGTTTGTGCAATAATAAACTTAAGTTGAACAATTCCAAGACCGAGCTCTTTCTTGCCTGTTCCCAATTCCATTACTCAGCCCTTCAGCATCTCTCTCTTCATGTTGGCGGCCTTGCAATCAGTGTTTCCTCCTCCATTAAAAATCTTGGTGTGGTTTTTGACAGTGGCCTGAGTATGACTGATCACATTACTTCTCTTTCGCGCTCCTTAAACTGGCAAATTTGTAATTTAAGTCGCATCAGGAGGTTTTCTGACCTTTAATGCATGTAATAATGCTGTTCGGGCCCTTGTCCTGTCCAGAATGGACTATTGTTCCATTCTTGTAATGTGTCCCAGAAAGACTTGCACGAAGCCTCCAAAATTGCAGAATGAGTAGCCAGGCTTATTTTCAAGAAGCCTAAGCGCACACACACTTCCCCCTTGCTTCTGGAATTACACTGGCTCTCGGTTTCTGCCAGAATAAAATTTCGTACGCTTGTTGCATACATTTAAGGTTCTGAAATCTGCCACCCCCAGCTACCTCTATTCCCTGTTGAGTCATAGACATTCCTCATATTCCCTCTCCGTTCCATAGCTGCCGTTGAGTGTCTCCGCTGTCCCCACGGTCGCGTAGATTTTTGGATACCGGGCTTTTTCCATTGGCCCTCGTCTCTGGAACTCCTTGCCCCCTGCCATCTAGAGATATCTAAGTTCCATCATGTCTTTCAAAAAGCTTCTTAAAACACACCTTTTCGCCAACATCTAGCTTTCCTGTTTTTCTTCCTTCTTTGCGCCTAGTATCCTTTGGCAAGTAGGCGCTTTATAAGTTCTTGTATTATTATTATTATTATTATTATTATTATTATTAGTACTTCTTATCACTTAAGTTGCAATAAGAGATTTCACTTATAAGATGTCTCTAGAAAATTTGAAATCCTCGATTTTTGTACTTATGTAGTGCTTATCTTCAAACTTATCCCAATGAAAAGGTTAAGCTTAAAATGTGTACTTTGGTACAAAATAGTTAAATTTCTTACTTGTATTTGCCCAATATAAATTTATTAACATACTTTGCAAAGTTAAAATTTTAAATAAAAAATTATACACGCATTGCCCGGAAGCGATATTTTTTTTCTCGTAGTTAATTTGTGAAGTTACACTACAGCGTCTATTTGACTTTAACAAACATATTACGAAGCATATTATTTTCTCAAAATTAAATAGAAGAATGAGGAATCGAACCTGCGACAAGCAGAGATTAAGGGAAGTATTCTTACCACTACACTTTTGGATTTCATTCAATATAAACCTTCATGGCAGACTTATGCGTATAAACAATAGACATTAACAATGAAACGATGCATATCATGTTATTAAGTGAACTGTGTCTATTAATAGTCAGGAGGAATGGGGCACAGGGGGAAATGGAGTAACATACTTTTTCTATTGATGTTTTTGTCAATGAGACCTAAGCTAATAATTTCTGGAGGGTGTGCAAAATTTCGTGCAGTGCCATTTTAGAAAATATAATATGGCCCGCTATCAACTCTCAAATTCATTCAAATGGCCCCCCTAATTTTATGCACTCTAAATCCAGGTTTTAAACACGAAGAAAATCTTTTGGACCCGTTATTGGACGTGATTGGATCACATTACCATTCAAATCTATATGGCACCTAAAACCAAATTATGCACTGAAATCATTTCAAGGACCATAACTCACACGTATTTTTGTAGGAGGCATAATTCTGCAGCGCATACCAGTAGGAACTATATCTGACATTTCAGTGTGTGAACAAGATTACCAATCAAGATGGAAGCCAATAGGCTGTCTCTTTAAGATCTTTAAAAACCTAGAATTTTCATAGAGTCATAATATACTGGCCGGCAGTTTGAATTTTAAGAAGTTGTCAAAACCAATATACCAGATACGAGTATTAATGCTCAAAGCACATACCAAATCATCCCCCCCCCCCCCCCCCCCCCCCCCCCCCCCCCCCTTACTTAATTTAAACTTTACTAATCATTTTGGGTGTTTTAACTAATACAATACAGATCATCGTTAATTATTAGTTTAAAGAAGGTAAAAAGGCAGCCACCTTGGGCCCCATCTTGAACATATTTGCATGTTTAAAGAAACAGAAATTCCAGATAAGAATGCAATGGTCAAATACTTATCCAATACCTTATTTTACAACCTTTGTAATAATAATTAGTTGATGTACTACTTATAATACCCATATAATGAAGGTACTATTTTTAAAGGCAGGCTGTATGGTGCCATCTGAATTGAAAATGTCATTACAAGAAATGCCAAAGAAGGGTTTAGTGATCAACATACATGTATCTCATGAGTGTAAAGCAAACGCTATGGCATATGACACTGGAAGTAAAGCCTCTAAACTGCAAAATGGCAGAACACTTGGACGTGTCCGGATGCGTTGAAAATGCATTCTAGAGGTGTTAAAGTAACACTTGCAGAGTGTGATCAATTGTAACAGATTTTAAACACCTGCAGAACATATTTTAGGTGTTCAGCATGTATTCAAGTAGCGTAAATAGGTATAATGGAGGTGGTATGATCATTTAATGATTCCGAGAGCATATTTGACTTTTGAGCAACCATATTGGATTTTTGTGGCAATGTAATGATAAAATTACATTACCAACACTTTCTCGTGCTTAAAACACCGGAGTACCGAGAAATTGTTGTCTCTATCTGAAATACTTAAGGGATTATTAGTGATTTTGGAAATGGTGGCATCATATTGGATGTTTAAAAATGGCACTGTAACAAATTTTGCACACCCTCCAAAAATTATTGGCTTACGTCCTAATGAACTAAAATCTATCAATAGAAAAAGTCTGTACTCCATTTCCATCCTTCAGGCTGTGTGCCTAAACTTCTACCTGACTATAAAGATGATGCTGCAAAACATGCAAGTTAACTTCGGAAAGAAATTTCGCTGCCGGGAACACACTACTGTCGTGACGCGTTCAGTGAATCGGTCCACCTCCCCAATTGTACTAGTTTCTCTGTTAAAAGTTTTACACTGTGTTGTTTATGATGGGTTTGAATCTGTAAAGGAGGTCAACAAAGAAAAACATATTCGACAATGCTTGGTTTTAGGGGGTTTTGTTATTTCACCTTATAACTGCCATTGGTCGTTTTTTATTTTAAATAAGTATCCAATATAGGACCAACACCTTCTTCTTTTAAATTGGGAGAAGTTGCCATTTATTTGCGTTGCAGAACAGGGGGAGTCAGAAAAAAGTACAACCAAATGAGGGATTTTTTATGAAGAAACCTTAACGGAATTTACCAAATTAATTCCTGTGTTAGATAGTCTGTTTAATCAGCTTTTACAATAATTTTAATTTTTTAAAATCAATCCAGCCATTCAAAGGCTACAGTTATATTTGTAAAGGTATCCATTTTCTGCTCCGGACAAATTGCACACTGACTGTACACGTGAGATTCATTAGTACGCAGCGTGAGGGTTTCCAAAATAAATTAACAGGTTGATTTCTTTGGCGCCGTATTCAAATGCTACGCAGGATATGTGTTGAATGATAATGTACAATACTTAAGATTAAATGCAATTAACAGGATATGCTTAACACTTAAGTGACCAAGGGGTTTCACTCCCGTTGGTGCCCGGGGGGGGGGGGGGGGGGGGGGGGATTCCATGGACCCCCTAAGGAAACCACTTTCCCGAGGGAATTTTTGCACGAAATTTATACCACATGTGAAGGATCATAAGACAACCCCAAATCAGCAATAAAAATGAAATTTGTTATTTCGGCTGGAAATTAGGTGCAAAACATTGTTTTCAAAACACGCGAAATTGGGCAAAAAGACGGAAAATCAAATGAGCCTTGCGCTTACATCAAACATTTTGAAAACTTATTTTATGTTGATATCTATTCTAGAAGACCCAAATTACATATATTTAACATAAAACCAGCAGTTTTAGGAAATCCTGTATTTTTTACGGGTGTTGCAAAATACATGTCATTTTCTCATAGAGTTTGTACAGTAACGGTTTAGCGATGTCCACGAGGAAATTGTTTGTTTTCAGCACATAAAGGGTTAATTATTTTGAATGTTACTAATAATTGTTTACTTACATGTATGTGTGAACTTATATCAGCAAAAAAAAAATCGCTTTGGTTCTTTGATTTTTAAAAATATTCTCAGATGACTTCCGTTAGTGCCCAAGGGGGGGGGGGTGAGTTCCATGGGACCCCCACTAATTAACTCATTAATTATTTTGTTCTGAAAAGAAGCGCATTTAAAAGTCAGACAATTACAAAAAATTGCGGCGCAAAAATCCCACGCGTAAACCGGCCAGCGCGAAAACAAATTTTGGGGTCCGTAGTACCCCCCCCCCCCCCTTGGTCACTTAAGTGTTAAAATGGAACATTTTCATGCTTTTTCTGTTATCCAGCCCGATATACACGTATTTTGTAAGTTTTACTACGTGGAAATCAAGCAAGTTGAAAAGAATGCTGCACATTGTTGCTTCAAGTCCAGCGATGTAACAAGACATTTTCATTTGGGGAGGGGGCCAGGCGATGGGAACCATTTAACTTTTGGGGCATCACTAAAACACATACAAAGGTAACCTGTCAATACTATTACTTTTCCTGGTCTCTATTGGGGCCAGGAGGGGGCAAATATTTTGAGGGCAGATCCCACCCTTCCCCCCTTCCCACATACACACACACACACCCTCACCCACAGACTGGTTACGTCACTGATGTTCCCTGACATTTATTCAAATGTGTAAATAATGGAGGATATGCTGCAAATCCCAAAACTGAACGTAAAACCAAGAATACTCTTTGGGTTACTCTAGCGTGTAACTTGTTCGGTCTTTCACATTGGGTACTTTCACTTCCGCAACTGTAACTTTTGAACGCGTTAGTCAATTTTTTATATGAGAGGTAACAGGAAATGTACTATAAGAGGAAAATATATGAATAGCACAGATGGGTTTCCATGAAAAATCGCTCAATTTGGTTGTACTTTTTTTTTACTCACCCTGTATAGGGTTGGATGTTGTGAATTGAGCCATTATATAAATAAGCGCAAAGTAAATCCTCCCAAATTGAAAATGGAGAGGAAAATACGGTGGGCAAAAATTATACCCTCTACGGTATCCAGACAAATACACTGCAAGCACCTTAAGCATAAATTCTCGTAATTTAAGATATTTGCTAGATTTTCTTTGCTGTCAAATGGATTGATAGTTGATTTTATTTCATCCGAAAGTACATTGGACAAACGTACAAACATAACCTCCAGTTCAAAACTTATAATGATTATCAAGTATGATTTTGACTTGCATTCCAGCCGCCAATAGGAAAACAAATTCGTAAACAGTGTAAAATCATATTTAATAGTGATTTCCTATACTGCTATTATCCCATATTTTGTTGCAAAATATGCGAATTCACGTTCAAAATCAAGAAATGCTCTGTGAAATTTTAGTCTTGCAAGAATACAGTGATTCAAAATACTCTAAATTTCAGTTGAATTTAGTGACCAATGAAAATAGATAATCCCCTTTGCCTCAGATTCAATCATATTAATATGATATAATAATGATGCAAAAAAGGGATTATAATTTTAAATCCCAACATTGATTGGTCACTATAACTACAATCATAAGGATTAACCTATAAGGAGTGCACGGTGTACTATTGGAGAAGTTCCTCCACATCTGTAATAGTTTGATCTGACACAAGCAAACTGACTAACTCTGGATCAGGGTCTAATCCTAAGCTTATGATTGTATCATCCAAACCCAAATAGTCTTCCTTGCGTTCTTTATCAGTCATAGTGTTGTTGGTTTCAAAAGAAAGACCACATCTGTCTAAAAGAGGATGTTCTTCCTTGATATCGCCTTCAGTCATATCGACCTGGTCTGGATCCGGGTCTTTCCCCAGGCTAATGATTTTGTCTGTCACAACACTGTTAGTGCAAGATTGTTCGACATTCAACGTTTGCGAATCATCCTTGCTAATATTTGAACTCTGTTCTACAGTGCTGTTTGTAGGTATATATTTGGCGGACTTATCAAATGTTGTGAACGTCTTCGGTAACGTCTGTATTGAATTTGCACTGTAAGATGGTTTGTCTTTGTTCTCCTTTCTTCCATTCCCATCTTCGTTTCGTTCGCTTTTCGGAACTTGTTCCCCATGCCTCTTTGAGTTTGCATCACTCTCACATTCAAGTTCCGGGGGATTCTCAGATAGGCATTTGTGACTTGGGTTTTCCGTCAAAGGAGAGTGCGAGATGTACATGTTTCCGGTTTCACAACCGCCAAGTTTATCAAAGACTTCTCTTTCGAAAGACCATTATCGAGAAATTCCTTGGCCTTCAAAGCGCTTTCACGATTTTGAACGAATTTCCTCTGACCTATAATGATATAATAAAAAAATGTCGTTATTTTTGAAGTGTACGTGTAACATCTACAACCTGTCTAAAAAAATGGTACAATCAAAAACCGATTTTTTTCAATATTATTTCTCAAAATAAGTAAGTTGTTTTGTACATCACATTAAAGAAAAAGACCAGGCTTTCCAAGATTTTTTGTTTCATCTCATTTGCCTGTTTCAATCCTGAGATAACTCCAGTTTACTCCGGAACACAAAAAATCGAGTTTGTGCCACTTTCTGGTTGAGTGAAAACGGTGAACGAATTTGTTAAACATGAGTTATTCATACTTGAACATATATGAAAATATCTTTAAAAAGGGCTTACCTCCCCATAATGAAACTCTAAAAGATACGAAAACAGCTACGTAATGGTGGAAGTTATGTCCAGTAAGTTATGGCTTTAAGATAAAGTGAATAACATCGACATATTGTTGTTTGTTTAGAACATTAGAAGACGAACCATGAGTGTCACAGCTGCGTACAACAATCTTGGAGGAGAGGTTTTTATATTCCTACCAACACTTTGATACTTGCTTCCAAATTCAAATTTTTTGTTGACTTCAACACTTAGTACATGTACAAAGATAGCGGAATATTTTTAAACCATTCTTTGAATTGGAGTGTGTTATTTTGGTTGCAATTCAACAGCCCTTCTGGCATGATTTTAACAGCTACCATTTTGTAATAAATTCAAAGCTCCATTTTCATTGACGTGAAATAAATATTTGTATGCTTATTATTTATGAAAAGAAGATTTTTATATTAACTGATTATGGTTACTATTAAACGTGTGTCGATAAAACTAGACATCTTTTGTTTACTTTAATCCGTGTTTTGTTTCCCAATGCATAAAAGTTGCAATCTTTTGTGAGCCTCCAAACAGCATGGCATACTGGGCGAAGCAACTCTGCCCATGCATAAAAGTGGGGTAGACGTTTCATATAGAAGTCCATGGATGCAAATGATGTATTACAATTGATTCCGTCATGCGCTGTAATTGCGTTGTGGCAGTAGCGTTTGACGGAATGAATGGCAATACCTCATTTGCATCATGGGACTTCTATATGACACGTATACCAAAAGCTTGCACAAAATCGATTTTTGGTATAATCCACTATTGAGTTATATCTCTGGATTGACAAAGCAAATAAGAGGAAACAAACACCATTGGAACGCCTGGTGTTTGTTCTTTCATATTATACCAAGTAAGAGTGACTTATTTTGAATTTCATATTTAACCACTTTTTTCTGATTGTACCTTTTTTTTTGAGACAGGCTGTACACCTTTTGACAGCTTAACATTAACTTGGTTAATTGTATTTATTCTGTATACAATGGTTAGAAAAGCATGAGTTTAGAACTAAAATACTTTTGGGGTTTTGTTTTTATTAGCTCTTTGTTTTCCAAATTTGCATGGATTGCACAACGTTTTGGCACAAAACAATTTAGCCCCCTTTTACAACCTCCCATTGAAGCAATATATTGAAGGATGTTATTTTGTCAAGGAAATGTTTTTTCAAATAAAATAAAATAAAATAAAAATAAAATAAAACAGAAAACAAACAAACAGAAATTCACACAAACAAAGCATAAATAAATGAATACAAAGGACCTTTACTGTCTTTAATGGTCATATTTATGTACGTCGCATATGATCATGTTGATATAGTCTTTTTTGGCACCATTCCCTATCTATTGTGAAATTCTATAACGAATCGCTTTGAATAAATATGCGTTTTTTCCCCGTTAAGTTATAAGATTTTGCCTTTCTAATTGCGGGCTACTTCTGTCTTTTGTATTATGTATTTGTGTTCAAAGCTTAAACACGCAAATATCGCCTAAAACACGCACAAATATGTTGCATGTTTATTGCAGATTACACTGATAAAATGGATGTATTTTTCAATATATTTATAAATTTAGTGAAAGGTTCTCGATTTTTATTTTTTACCAAATTTATGTCAATTATGGCGAATTAACCTTAATAACATATCATACAATGTAGTTACAAATTTCTTGCACTCAATGTTGGAATCATTCAGGACTTAAACATTGTACAAAAGTATATGAATACGCACGATCTCGCATATATTTCGAGTAAAATGCTCAATTTATTACAGAGTTATTAGGTTTATGCCTAATTAGGTATAGATATGACTTTGTTACACTCAAAATTGAATTTCTTTGAATGCAAGAAAATCGTAACTGGTAGTTGACTTTGGTGCACTCAAACGCAAAAATCACGTGTGTGTAGTTACGCCACCTTAATTATCTAATTATATACTTCTTAATTAGTCAATTTAAGTAGGAAATAAAATATCATATCTTCTTTCATTCTGTGTAATGATAATTTTTATTCAAAAATTCATTACTAAATGAAACACAAAGAAATCTTTCTCATGTAAAATCATGAAAATGTAGATATATACGACTATGCACTCACACAACGAAACATTAATGGTCAAGCACCATGGAACGGAGCTCATCAAATTATTTTTTCAGATGAAATGGAAAAAATCATCATCGTCATCGTCGTCGACATCGTCGGCGTCATCGTCATCGTCATCATTATCGTCATCGTCGTCATCATCATCATCATCATCCTCATCACCCTCATCATCATCATCATCATCATCATCATCATAATCATCATCATCATCATCATCATCATCCTCCTCCTCCTCATCATCATCATCATCATCGTGGTTCATCATCATCATCATCATCATCGTCGTCGTCATCGTCGTCATCGCCATCGTCATCGCCTTCGTCATCACTATCGTCATCATCATCGTTATCATCATCGTCAACATCATCGTCATCATCATCGTCGTCAGCATCACCACCACCATCATCATCATCATCATCGTCATCGTCGTCGTCGTCTTCGTATATTCCAATCATTCTTTATTATACGGTACAAAGTTAGTTTGATTATATCTTCCTTTTACTCACCCCGCTTAGCCAAGAACTCAAATTAATATCCTTGAACTTGGCCTTGGACTTGTCGCACTGTATCTTGGTGAATATTAAAACTAAAAGTGTGATAGCCGATATTCCAAATGATAGAATCAAGAAGATTCTACCAGCCGGACCGAGAGCTGCGAATTCAAAATCAGAATTCGATTAAAGAACTAATAATGAAGTTACAATAACTATTGACAGTGATAATAAAATTCCTCACTATCCTCCACTATAAGAAAATGATGTAGTAGTAAAATAATAGGTAATAGGTAATAACATTGAACGTACAAGATGAATATATTCCGTTGGTATTTCCTAGTACCAACAAAAAACAAAACCGCAAGTCGAACATTTGATAAACTTTGGACTGATTGTCATACAAAACTTTTTTTTCACTTCTGTGGATAGGTTTCATAATTGTTATACACGCATTTTAACTCACAATAATGACGAAGAAGATGTTTTCCCAGAGATGCCACCCAGGTCCACTGAAACTGGTTTAAATATCCTGAAAAGACGCATGAAATTTACCTTAAAAGCCCCAAAATGGGTTGAAAATAAATAAACACGCGGAAATGTGGAAGAATAAAAACACTGGATTCAGGGTTTTTCTGAGAAAGTGGCATCTCTGTTTCCAAACCTTCTGAGACCGACCTTTAAAAGGTATGTGAAATGTATTTTATTTGAAAAAGGTGCTTCAAAATGAATGACAGACACCGAGTAATATAGAAAGAAAAGTGCAATGTTCAGATTGGTATGCCAGACTGATATGTTTCTCTTATTACACAATTTGATGAATGGTTCATCCGCACTAGAGTGCACCTATCAGGATGCACCATCATTTTAAGTGAGCTTAACCGTTGGTGCTTAACCGTCGCCAAGCGGTGTAACTACCCTTAGTGAGCTTTCTTCCTGTGCGAAAAAAAAAACCGATCAAAACGTTGATGTATTTTTTCTCAAATCATTAACAGTTATTTTAGCCAAAAATGTGACGGTAGCATTTTCACCGGGGTTAGGGTATGCCGTCAAAGTCGACGGGGAGGGTAGTTACCACGCAAAAATCAGAACAATTGTTTGATACATTTTAAAATATTCTGCAGCGTATGGCTCTAAAACATTTATAGCCAAAAACCGATATTCCTGCTTTTTTGTGCAAAATTGGATTTTCGCCTATCACTTGTGCCCGTGGAAATCGACAATTTTGCCGCCGCGCGACTTTATGACGTCATTGTGTGTTTTATAATAAATTCCTGAGGGTGATGTAACACCCCCGGTAAACCTAGTTACGAAAAGAGGCTGTAACATGAGGGTCAACGAAAATGTTGATATCTTTTCATTTTGAGATTATCATTAAAACATCTTCCACGGAAATATCGGTTTAAAGGCAAGTGTGTAATAGGGAAAATTCGTTCCCACAATGCAATAGGCGTTTTTACATTAGATTCAGTTAGAAGCAGGGGGAGGGGTAGGACACGATCTGCTCTATTTGGGCATTGGGGATTTCCAAACGGTAATTTGGAACTGCTACGTGCATTTACTATGGAAGTCTCTGTCTCAGTGACATTACAAAATGACCTCTTAAACCTTCGTTCAATAAGTCTTAGTAATATCATAATTTTGGAACAAAATTCTTGACTTCAAAATCCGTTGAGTTTACTGGATTAACCTCGTTGCAAAACAGTGTAATTTCAAATTAGATTTCAATAGTCGTGACCAGCTCTAGTCCTTAGTCAAGTCTTTGTCCGATGTGCGTAAGAGCTCCCTCCTACAGTTAAGTTTTTGATAAAGACTAGCATTCCGGTTACGCCAGATGTTGATGCCGATTTGAATTCGCCGTTGCTGTTAAGTTGGCATGTTCTCCTCCCGGTTAGAAGGTTGATCCTTCTTCAGTATGCAATACGACAGTTGCATTGTGGGAACGAATTTCAGTACAAATCAGAAAACAATCTCGGAATCGCGTATTGGTGGTATTTAGCAAAATAGAGCGATCGCAGCTCATTAGCCTACCTTTTGCAATCACAGCAACCCGAAATGAACAGGTGCCAATATTTTCTGCATCGTCTACTGCCATGTACGTCACCTTCCGTGGAGTCTTATTAACTGGGAAAAAGCTTCCGTTTATCTTGTCAGCAAAAGGAATTAGAACTCGTCCATGAATATCTTTAGCAGTAGCTTCTTTCCAGTAGACATGAGTTCCGTTTACTCGTGGTTCAACCTTCACTGTGATGTCAGGAGGGCATGATACAATTGGAGGATCTTCATCTAAATAATGAATTAAAATATCCTGTCTTTAAAATAATCCTGTTGTCTTTATCCCTCTACTTTAAAAAAATATTTTGTGTTCTAGTATACCAATATTAACCCTCGTCTATATACCGAAGGGAGGGGTGGTTGCCACCCCCTTCATTTTTTACGCCTTCATATAAAAATCCTTTCCGTATAAAATTATTTGATGTAATTGTCAATGATATTTTACACCCCTTTTAATGCAAAAACATCCACCGGGTTATAGGTAAGATACAGGGTGATCCCAAAGTGACGAATCGGGAGGGGGAGGGGGTGGTGGCAACCATTCCCCCGTATAGTACAACAGGAATGTCGCAGATACTTCATTTTTTGTGCCAATTGATTGCTATGGTCCTCCTCTTTCCATTTATAATAAAATGATATTATATAGAAGCTCGGAGAAACTGGCGAGCACAGAACTAAATGAAGACGAAAAATACACGGTCTCGAACCCGGACCTCTCGCTTTCTAGGCGTTAGAATTACCACTGGGCCACAGAGGACTGTGTTAATGTGGATACCAGTGAACGAGCACTAATGTATTTCAGTCTTTATTTCAGAGTTTCAAGCGGCCGTAATTATATTTTAATATATTTTAGAATGGGAGGGCCTTATATGCATTAAAAGCGAAACTCAATTCAAACGAAGCGAAACTCAATTCAATGTACGCGAGGATCAAGTAAATGATACAACCCGAGAAAGTAACTTGGTAAATATTATATAGAAGCTCGGAGAAACTGGCGAGAAACTGCGCCCAACTGAGACCACCGTTTCCAACAAGGCCAGTTCACACTGTAAGTTTTGTCTCGAGTCCCTCTTGTCAAAGACAACATCTGGAGACTGATTGAGCTATTCAGGCAAAAGGCACTTTCATTGCCGATGCACAGGTGTTCAAGAAAGCGAGGTGGCCTTCCAAGCAGCCACTCAAAAACACTATGCGTCTTGCATGGTCTCTTTTGAGGCAATCCCAACGTCGAGAGCTAATTCTGGGGGCATTCAGTTGAAGAGTATTTTGGACAACTTGAATATTTTGCAATGACTTCCCAATCCTAGGACATCATCTGCACAATGCCCTATTTTTAGCTAGAGGCTTGTCCATGTGGCTTCGTATTGTTAAATGTTTGCATACACAGTGGGCCGACTCTGGCATCTTGCATTCGGTAATTGCCGGCGAAAGTTTGGCAATACAGCTGTAACACTTTGGGTGCGGTGGAACTCGCTTACCACGTAGGCACTTTGCTGGGGTGTGAGCTGAGACATGTTGAAGGCACACAATATCCTACATGATGTTATACTCCTGTGTTCTTATGGCTCTGACAATTCTGGGCAACAACCAAGTGACTAGTTAAAATCCTTATATGCTTTTCCTAGCCATACTGAATTGACCCTGTTACAACTGCATTCGTTCCTGTTAATTTTCCACTGTGCGGTCATGCATGCATCACGAAACTGGTATCATGATGTCCCTGAAACGTTATTCTAAAGGTATGTTATTTTTTCTTGCTTAAATATTAGTACACTAAAACACAAGATTCAATTTCAAAAGTGTAAACCTGACTTCTACAAAACAAACCCTGGAACCGCGTATTAAGCAAGGTTGGTGCAGATTGGTAAGTTTAAAAGCTGGGTATACGTTTGAATCTCATTATACGCCGGTTCCAAAAAATTAAGTCCCCCCCCAAAAAAAAGTCACGGACATTTCGTTTCATAACTTCACTTAGAACTGCACAATTGGAAATTTGAAAATGTTTTGAAGAGAGGAAACATTTGGCTCTGCCACAAAAGTCGTTGCTTTTAAAAAAAAAAAACAACATTTGGCATCAACACACACTCCTTTTTTTCCAAAAATGATGTCGTCAGAAAAAGTGGCACTTTTCCGTATTCGAAGGTGTAAAGTCAAGAAATTATCAATTTACTAACAACGATTTCATTTCCATATTCATTGCGGTCTGAAGTAAATAAGTTTAAAACATCGACGCATAGGTAAACAAATAAAATTTGTTTGAAATGCCTGTTTCAAATCAAAGTAAGCTCAATTGTTTTGTTATCCAGGGTGAGACTCAATAATCAATTTTTCCTCCATCTGCACTGATGACATCATTGTAGCGTTTACACATGCTGTTTACCAATATTCTGATGTTCTGTTGATAAATATGGTTCCATGCTCGCTGGATAATTCCACCGCGTTGAGCCAGTGTAGCCTTCTTTTATGTGGCAATCTGCTTTAGATTTCGACTGGTGTTGCTTAAACAAATTTCATCTCATTGTTTGTTTGTCAGCATAAGCTGATTTACTTCAGACGGCAACGAATATAGAGAAAGGAAATGAAATCGTTGTTGTAAATTGATAATTCATTTTGAATACGGGAAAGTGGCACTTTCTCTGACAACCTCTCTTTTTGAAAAAGGGAGTGTGTGTTGATGCTAAAAGTGTTTTTGAAAAGCAACGACCTTTTGTGACAGAACCAAATGTTTCTACTCTTTAAAACGTTTTAAAATGTTCTAAACATTTAATTCTAACTAACAAAATGTCCTTGAATTTTAGGGGGACTTTTTTGGGGGGAACCCCTTAGTAGATTCAACCCTTCGTGTCACCTCTAGTACTTTTCCAGGTATGGGCATTGAATGAGGATGAAATCGATGGAAATTAAAGCATTGAAATCGATTAAAATTAAAGTTCTATTGAAACATGAGGTCCGATAGTATTGCTGCAATGATATTCAATGTAACAGGTGAGTTGAATGTTCTGACTTTTGAGCGCTTGTGTTTTGGATGTGGAGAAACACAAAGGTCTGAACATGAAAGGCCACATTATCTTAGTTCGTTCATGAAACAAGTGAATCGGATCACATCACTGCACCAAGATTGACTTTGAACGAACAAAAATTTGGCCTCCTCTCAAAACTAATCGATGCTGTCCAAAACTTTTCCTCTGATGATGGGTTGACTCTATTATAGTTCTGAAATGCTTGATTAACCCCTCGTCCGACTAATGGATGATTCTCTGTCGCACAAAAACGCAAACGAATATGATCTAAGGCTTTAACGAGAGTTAAAGAAAACGAAGAAAGATGATAAAAATCATCGCCTTAAAATTTAACTTATCTAACAAACGGGGCACATCGTTGACAAAAGATTTGTTTCATTACGGAAGTGAGAGGGGGAGACTTGGTATACTTAGTATCGGTCAGCTAATGGCAAGACCTGCTGTGATTGCGGTGTCCTGAATTAGAGCGTCCCTCATAGCGAGGCCCACCGGTCCTCGGACACCGGACTGTCTATAATTTGGGTTCTCCATTGTTGCTTTACTCATCGTTTGTTTAAACACTTTATGCAATAGTATATCCCTAACGTCCCTATCACCGCCAAAAAGTGAGGTAGCGTTATTTTTCTTTTTAGATCTATAGCAATCTCCCCTAACCCAAGGCGGAGATCCGCCCCGTGACTTTTGTTTTCAAAAATGCATTTAAATGCAGTTAAGGGACGTTAGGGATATACAATGTCACGGATTATTCCGTGTATGTTAAAGCAATAATAGCACATTTGTTTTGTTTTTGTTTTTGTTTTTTTGAAGAGCGCTCCCAATTTTCCATATTTTTTTGCACAGATGCATTGATAATTGGCTTGTAAACTATACCTGCCGAGATTCTCTATGTGTCGCAAAAGAAGGAATTTTGTAATTAGAAATGTATATATGAAATAGCCGGGAATAGCGCCATGTATGTGTCTACATTCATTCATTCATTCATTAGTTGTTTCGTAGATTCAGGCAAAGTCATGTTAGAGGTCCTTTTCGTAAGGTGACACTATTCCGGTAAATTAAATTTGGGAATCCCAATTCTAATTACCAAATCGCTTCTTTTATGACAAATACGCATTTTGAGGCACTACCGTTCGCACTAACTTCGCAGGTATACGGTTCACTAGACATTTACCAACACAACTGCAAAAATCGCAAATTTTGAAAATTGAGGGCGCTCTTAAAACCAAGCAAACAATGAAACATCCATATATTGAGACGCAAACCAAAAGAACACCAAATTTTGACAATTACTAGCTTACGTTTTGTTTTTAAATGAACGGTTGCGTGCTCTACACCTTGCTTCTTGTATCCAAGCGAAGCAGATATATTAACTTCATACTTGGTGTCTGGTTTAAGATTTTTAAATTTGAATTCGGTTGATTCTTGAGGTCCTTCTGTCTGTTTAAGAGAAGAGAGGAAGTAATAATAATAATAATCAACATCATAATAATAATAACTTTAATTATTGTAATTATTCATTAGGTTATAATGAGTTTTTTTCTTGAAATTAATTAATATTCATAACCTTTGTTATTCTAGGGGATTATCCTTCATTTGCATAAATTAATATTCATATCCTTTGTAATCCAAAACGGAATAAACCGCAATACAAAGAGATACGTTAGGGGAAAACGATATTTCGTCCTAAGAGCGTTCTGCGTGAATAACAAAAGCCAATATCGCCCTAACGTATGGGATAGCATAGTAGTAATAATAATAATAACAATAATAAATAATAATAATAATAAAAGTAGATAACAAAGAGGAACATAGTCTTTAAAATTACATAAAAAAAATACATAAACAAATACAAAAAATACATAAACTATGTAAAAATAGACCTCTATCATAATTACGTAAAATTTTACATAATTTAGATAAAATTTACTTAATTTAGGTAATATTTTACTTAATTTAGGTAAAACCTTTTTTTACATAATTATTATAGAGTTCTATTTTTACATCGCTCGTGTATTTTTACATAACCCTTTTCTCTGTGTACAGTCATCGCTCAGTAGATATATCTTGTGATTGATAAAATTTATACTAATTCGTTTTTGTTAATAGGTAAAAGGATTCCACGTTGACCATAAATTTCAATAACACCATCAACACAGCGTTAAAGTATAGAATCTGGGATGTCATAGAATAAGTATAAATAAGTATGTCAATAAAGGAGATAAAAAGATTCAAAATTTGTTAGTGTTTAGAAACACATTTTTATCCTTGGGAATTTGAGAAATTTAATATTGGCACAAGTTATTTGCCATTTGAACTCGTGCCTTAAAAAAGCAAGGTGGCATATTTGGGCATTTCATGATGCTTAGATTCACTTCCGGATTCCCGACTTACCTAAACTATAAACAAGTTGTTCAATTTTAATTTAAAAAGGGGCAATGCATCATCAAATCTTAGTCAAAAATGAGTTATCCTTACGCATTGTTTACACACATTGTAAATTAAACAAGTAAAAAAATCATTTTCAAATCAGTGAAAGTCATTGTGTACTAATTTCAATTTGAAAGAGAACAGTCAAAATATTTTATTGCGTTTACCCGGTATCCATCGGTATATAAAGTCGATCCATTTCTCAATGTAGCAGTATACTGGATTTTTTCCAAGGCAAAATGACCATCATCCAGCCTAAACATATCACCTGTTTCAGTGTTGATGTACGGCGTTTGTGGTGCTGCTACAATGACAGATATTTCATATCTCTTCGACGAATTCGAGATTATATCAGGTGCTCCAGGTATAACTATTAGAAAACAAATCAATGGCAATGGTGATCAAATATGATAACCATATTACTACCACCACCAACAACAACTTTCACTACTACTGCAAGTAGTAAGAATAAGAAAACGTGTCATATACGCTACTACACGCATGTATCAATTGGGAAGTATATTGAAGGGCCATGCCCCGATTGCAAACACCTCGTCCCCAGAACATCGATTTTACCGGAAGTAGTCAATAATTTGATATCAACAGAAAGCTACTATATTTCTCATTTACCCTCCCTGTGAAATCTTAGATATTTGGCTTGGATGTTATGAGCTAAAATGTGTTACATTTTTTTGGTCGACCGATATTAAGTTTACAGAGTACACTATGGGGGGTTGCAAAATCACGATTTTAGCTCTCACATCAACAAAACGGATTGAAATATTGGCGCGAAACTTTACAGGTGGGGTTTTGGGGTCAATGGAATCCAATCAAGATGAAAACTATATAATTAAATCGGGTCATCCCCTTTAAATTACAGAATTATAGAAGCTTCACTCCTCAGCCAAGGATGCTGACATTACCATGATTACTGCCAGCATTTGTCAAACTTGAAAAGCACTCAGTCATCAGCTCACAGACATTGCTATTGTATTATGTGCTAATCCCTGCTAATCCACCTTTCACTTGTCAGATCAATATCTTACTACAAGCCTGAAGTACACTGTCTGAATCCCGGTCTGAATGCTTTTGAATTTTGTCGCAAAACATCCTAGATACACTGTAAATTCTGGCAGGGATGTCAACACATTGATTTTCCGTGGCAAGAATTACCAAGAATTGCCACAAACTCTTGCTGTTTTTACTGTTTTTAAAAAAGTAAACATCCAAAATGTTTTACAATTTGTGGAAGTGATTTCAATAAGGGTCCATTTCATTATGTCCAAATATTTTGTCATGCCATTATGTCCCTTCAATTTTAAAGTCTTACTAATCACAGAAGAATCGAGTTTAGTTCACAAAATAAAGCGCGACTATTTTAAAACAATACTTACCGCAGGAGTAGGGGAGGAAATCCAGCCCGCATTCTGTAAAGTTGGTGTCAGAGACAATTTTCACTGCATTAGAGTTATCCAAGAGCGTTTCAGGGATCATCGACGCAATGTGACATTGATTGTTAGACATGTTCTTACACCCAGGAACCTCGATCCATACTTTATCACAGCTATAGATGTAAATCGGAAACAACAACTATGTAATATGTAACTAACTAGGTGTACACATTTTATTCTTATCGTATTGGGATTTAAGATTTAGAATAAACATTTGAAAAGATTGCTCTCAGAAACACATAGCTTTCTTTTTTATTGAAACTATAACACAATTTTCTTTAAAGGTTTTAATTTGTCACAAACGGTATTTTGTATTTTGCAAAGTTGATACGAACTGCAAAAATGTTGATCAGAATAAAGGAAAGAAACCCCTAATACGTGCCGTTTGTAACTCTATATTCAAATGCCTTATGTAGATTAAATAAAAAGATTATTTGAAACTAGAATTTGACGGTTCTCGGCTTTCGCGCTCACTAAACTAAAAGAATATTTGTGGGCCGCAAATAAGAAAAAACATAATGGGTATCATCTGAAAGCTTAGTTCATTATCTTTAATTTGCTGCAAAGCTCATTCACATAGGTATAGGTATAGGCCGAGCTACAGTCGTTTGAATTAAGTAGTTTTGCGTTCTGTCCACGGATTCCCGTTAAAATGAATGGCGTTCAGCGAAGGAAATCAATGTCCAGAAGAAAATCTGGAAATTTATTGACTGCAGAATAAACGTGAAGCTATTTAACCCCACAAAATTCAGTCACAATTTACCATCGATGCGCTCTTGATGTTTCTACCTCCTCGTCACTCATAACACTCATTTGAAAAATAAAGTAACTTGATACATGTATGTATCAGTTCTGGAGGAGTTGAATGAATCATACCATATGAATGAACATACATCGGTGACAACCTTTTGAGGTTTAAAGTATTGTCTATATTTGTAGACCAAAATATGCCACATCTTTAAAATGGTGTTTCAAATAAAACGTACCATTATCACTGGCTTTTACACCGTTAAGATACCACTTTATTTGACATAAACATAGTCATTCCCTTATTTGGGGGAGTCGTTTGCTTAGTTGGCCACTGTACCTTCAAACGGTAATGGATAGGGGTAAAAGCTGACTACTTGATTCAAAAGACTGTAGCTCGGCCTATACTTAACCGATTGGAATTATCTCTGCAAATTAAAGATAATGAAATAGGCTTTCCAAAGATATCACAATATAGGTTAGATATATACTATTTAAAAACTAGAAGTTGGCGACTATCAACTTTCGCACTCCCTATACTAAAAGAATATCTGTGGGCCGCCAATAAGAACAAATATGCAAATGAGCTCAGTAATATGCATATTTACCGCGAACATTTTGCATACTTGCGTCCACCCCCACATTCCAAGTTACATCAACTTCGGACTTTGCGTGTTGGTTAATTTTAGAGCCTACTTCATACGCCATACAAAACAGCATCCGAACGCTATGTGTGCCTCCAAGCTAACACTGGCGGCCCACAAAAATGGAATCCAAAGCAACCAAAGAAAACGTCCAATTCCATAGACAATTCGTGTATTGTATGTATCACTATGATGCTAAACAGTCAATGAAGACAGTAAAGAGCAATACTTACTAGAAAACATGATACTGTTCACTATTCGAGACTTCCCACCGGAGTGTTATGTTGAGGTTAGTGCAATCCACACGGACGTTGCTGCACCGCTGAATGTCACCGGGGCAAGAACGGGTATCTGTGAATATAAGAATCCACACCACTAAATAGATCTGGTCTGGCAACCTCTGGCCGAAATGTGTTTAAGGAAAGGCACAAAAGGTTCGGTCTGAATCAAAATTTAAAATAGTAAAAGTGGAACTTTCTGGGCCATATTTTGTGTTAGAAATTATTTTTAAACAGAGACAAACCAGTACGACATCAAGATTAAAAAGTCTGGTAAGTCTTTCTACTTAGTAAATACAGTAATAATCTTACCCCACCACAAACAAACCTCTCTATTGAAGCCTGTATAGCAGACCTAGTGAAAAGTCACCGACGCTAGTCACCGATGGCAATTCGCGCATGTGTATACATTCGGGTGACTGACCTAAGTAAGCACATAGCCGAATCTGTGTGTACATTGTACGTGTCATGCAAACCATGCTTGACCGCGCCACCAACACGGTTTCCGTGCATATAATTATGACAGCAATCAATACTCCCATTCCACTATTGCCCAGTCCCATTTTCAAACTTGGTTCCCCTGCTGGAAAATATCCATGCATATTTGCACGGTACCTTATTAAATTAATTTCACCATGTTGGCAATGATGGCCACGTGGGGTCGGAATGTCTAATAATACCGACACACATAGTACATCTCACTAGTCACATTATATCGCGCAGTAATCTACCATTATTTAGGAGTACTCTGTTTTCAGCGCCTATAGCCGAGACCAACCGGATTTTCCCATTATCATTTCGCTTATAATTTTACCACCTGAGGTCTAAAAAAGTCTCTCGAACGTCATGAACACACAATACAGAATTTCACAATCTCCCCAAGCTGTATCGCAAATATGACGTCACCATTCAATAATGAGAGTAATGAGCGGCGCTCTTCATTTGTAAATGTATTGAAAGAAGTGTGTACGTGCCCACCCCAATGGGTATATTTCGACTAGAAGCGACAGTTTTCAGATGGGATCAAAACTCATCGTTGTCTTCACGCTTCAGCAGCTCGAAAAATCCGTGGTCAACATATGGATAATTCTTTATTTTTTGCCTTGCTAAAACACCTTCTTTTGGTGCCAAATAATTCAATTGACATTTGCCTCCTTTTCATGCAAAGAACAAACATCCGTCGGGGTATAGGTAAGATACAGAGTGATCCCAAAGTGATGGATAGTGGCTGGCCATCACCCCCTCAGGGAGAGAAATACAAACATGCCTAATACGACACAGGAATATCACAGACACTTGATTTTTGTACAAAGGTCATCTTCTTCCAATGGATCCCAATGAGTACCAACATGTTTAGAATTACGTCGGAATGACGTCATAAATTTTGCATATGAGCAAAAATTGCAATTTCCAAAGTACACAGTGTAGAATCTTTCACCAAAAATGCCTTTTTTGGCTCTACTTAACGGGAATTGACGAGTTTTATATACTCCGAATATAATGTGATGATGATGCGAGTAAAAAATATCCTGGCGTGAGCACATGACCAAAGCACAGATATATGGAGATATCCATCCAATTTCATTTTCTATTGCTCAACGCCGAGCACGATTACATATATCGGCGAAAACGGTGTCTGACACGCCTCACTTCAACTGCGTGTATCTCAAATAGCTTATATTGTATTTATCTGAAATTGTCCCAAAGTAAGGTTAACAAACATACTTTGTATCTAATTGAAAACTAAAGACAATTTTGAATTCTTGTGAAAGTTATCGGCTATCGCATTTTTGTCTCCGTTTTGGGGATACACGTATAGTTTTGACCCTGAAGAGCGAAATAATTCCATGCACTTGCACATAAATAATAAGGCATTCTTTCTTTGGCACAATATGTTTTTTGTATCAGTGTCCATGTTAGCAAAGAAGATTATTGTTCTATTATACTAATCAAGGAGAGAAATCACCTTTTTTGTTTGTAGATTCGAAGAATGTATGGACCATTGGAGAACTCAGATCTATTATTATTTTTTTTAATTCCTAGAATATGTTTTTTTTTTTAATTTCCATTGATTGTGGTTTGGGCAGATCAAGGTTAATCTGACATAAATGATTCATGGTTGGGTCATTTGGAGCAATTCCGTGACCGTGGAGAGCAGAGCATCATTTCTCAGCGGATTTGTCTTCTATGAAGGTTAATGAACAAATTTAGCGGGGGTGCCCCTCCTGAAAGTGTGGGCGGAATCCAGGAGGGGGGAAGTTCATAATACAGGGGTCAAAAATGAAAAATGCTTGGATTGCTGTATAAAAAAGTAACCAAAGTGTTCGTCTTGTCACAAGGATTAAAAAAGGTATAGTTTGTACTACTTACAACGTATGGTTTTGGAGATATAAGACAAAAATCGTCAAATGTCAAAGGTCATCACGAAAGGTTAAATCTTAAATATTGCTCCGATTTCTTTAAAAATGTGCTCAAATTGTTCATCTTTCCTCAAACACTGCAACAAAAACATTTTGCACCGTCTAACATATTTTTAGAATTCGGAGAGCAATAGAGGTCAACGGGGTTGACCTTGTTTGTCATATATCTCGATAAACAAATACAAATGAGAGTACCAACTACTTTTGTTGCAATCCCTGTGGAAAAAGAAATCGGTGCAATATTAAAGATTTAACCTTTGGTGATGACCTTTGACCTTTGACGAATTTTGTCTTATACCTCCGTAAGTAGTGTAACCTTGTAAGTAGTACAAACTATACCATTTTTTAATCCTTGTGACAAGGCAAACACTTTGGTTAACTTTTTACAGCAATTCAATTTTTTTTCATTTTTGACCCATGTATTATGAATTCCCCCTTCCCTCTCCTGGATTGCGCCCACACTTTCAAAAGGGGCACTCCTGCTAAATTTGTTCATTAAACTTGATAGAAGACAAATCCACTGAGAAATGGCACGGTCACGGAATTGCTCCAATGACCCAAATATCATGGACACTGCAATCTTCAGAACTGATAAAATATTAGATCTAACACATGATCATACTTGTTAAATTAATTGTATTTTAATACAATACTACACTTAGTGATTCTAAAACACTTACCAATTACTGTAAGAAGATAAGCTATCCAAATCAGGCCAGGTATAACGATTGCAAAACCACGCATGATAATAACGAATACGATCACTGCTCGCGATTTTTTTTCAATAGAACATTCAAATATAAATAATACAAAGTATCATATTATGTTAGCTATGCCAGAAATATACATTTTGGTAATGTTGTCTGAAATTTCACAGCATTTGTTACTGGTATCAAAATAACTGCTGTTGCAATATGTTTTGAACTTTGAACATCTAGTTTACACATTCTGTGTATCGAAGCTACACTCTGGACCAATAAAGCCTCATTCCCACGGCACGGCTCAATAACTTCCCTTCCTCATTCCATACGAAAAGTACTGTCACCGCCGCTTTGAGGTATGATTCAAGGTGTTTCGAGTACATAAACTGCTCGCAACCAAATTTTGTTTTTTTTTTTTTCAAAAAATTATTGGCCGAGTCCCAAGACTGTATTTAAACTTGTATTTATGGAGAATATTGTAAAATAATTGTTTGAGGGGATCAAAATGTTGAAGAAAAAAATCGTCTAGACTTTATGGCTAAAATCCCCACAATGGAAGAGAAATTAGTGGAAGACAAGCCTTGAGATATTTTATATGAAAGAATAGTTGGATATTCTAAAATTGGTCCAAAAAATCCAAAATGGCGGATCATGCAATAAATGAGCAGGGCCGAACCATAGGTTTGCCATTTATTATACCCAGACGCACAAAGTTACCCATAACATACAGTCCACATTTATTGCTACATAGCATGTATAAAAACACCGAAAGGCGTGTCATTTGAGTGGATAATACAGGGTGAGTCAAAAAAAACTTGACCCTGAAAATTGGTCCGCCATTTTGATTTTAAATAATATAATCTAACGAATGTGTATCTACGGAAAGCCTTATTTCAGTACTCTTTACTTTTGCTGTCAAAGATCATTCAATCGGTTAAGTATAGACCGAGCTACATCTTTCGAATCAAGATCTTCAGTGAATAAATAGCCTGATTTTCTTGTCCTTCTGGACAACCGGATTTCCTTCGCTGAACGCCGTTCATATCAATGTGAATCCGTGGACGAGCAGAAAACGAACTACTTGATTCAAAGGACTGTGCTCGGCCTATACCTAACCGATGTGAAGATCTTTGCCGTAAATTAAAGATCATGAACCCGCTTTCAGATATACCAAATATGTTAGATATATATTACTTAAAAATGTGCAAAAATGGCGGACACATCAGGGTCAATTTTTTTTGACTCACCCTGTATATTGCAGCTTAAACATACATGGTTTTTGGTAGATAAGGGAAATATCTATATATAGTCCTGATGCGGTTCTTTCAACTATGGCTTTGTTAATGGCCTCTTACGGGGTGAAACGCAACAACGGTTGAAGTTGTAACATATACACTATGTAAATACCGAGGTTGGACCCTGTATTCGGTAGTGATAATGATTGTTGTTGCAAGCGGACACATCAATTGTTGGGTTTTGCGATCTGTAAATACGAAACCTCGTGTTAAACACGCCAAGAGGTTTCTACGTTCAATAGCGGTTTTTTATATCTTTAGGAAATCTGTTATCAAATTACAAATATAATAACTTTAGCCGACGTCCAAGCCTAATTAAAATCGACATCTTGGCAAAAACATCTGAACTATTGGAAAACCAGTTCAATAGTAAAGCAATACAAACTAAACCAAAGTAAAATACTAGTAGAGTATTAAGTTACTATATTCTTTGCAACCATTCATAGGTAGCAGTAGTGGGATCTCGCTTTTTTTTTTTCCGAAAGGGGTGGCGTGGAACTCAGAAGCCTGTAATCTTTGGGTGTCTTGAGGTGAAACTCAGAAAGATTGGAAGTGAGTGCCTGGCCCAATCCCCAAGCATAGTTAGAAAATGACATATCATTTTATGTTAAGGCTGCCCTTACACATGGATATCGGGCGCGGCAGGTAACTTCAAATGTCAAATGCAAAAACCTCACATGTGAAAAGTGGAACCCAATACTAAAACTGATATGTGCATTCTAAGGTTCACGTAAATTGAGGGGAAATCCAGCGAAATGAAACAGTAGTCCATTTCAAAACGATTCCGCCTCCGCATCCTTAAAACTGCAAAAGACTTCTCTTTGTGTGTAATAAAATGAACTGTTTTCACCAATCGGTTAATTTTTTGTGTCTCCTGCAATTTTCAAACGAAATCTGCTATTTGAAGTTTTGTCATGGGCCCTTTTGCTAAATGAGGTTTTTGATCTTGTTATATGGCCTCCATTTTTCTGATTAAAAATATTATTTATCTCAATTTTATATGGAAAAGATTTTCTCACGGGAAAAAGTAGGCTTTGTTACTATAAAAGAGAGAAAGGGGAATATCCTAGTTTGTTTTTGCATGGTGCACCTGTTGTTGACAACTAGACGGGAGTGGGGGATTCCCCACGATTGTTGTAAACTTAGAAACTGAGTCAAACTTGTGTATGCTTTGAGATCAAAACATTGTAGCATCACGGAATTTCCACAAAAGGGAAATGACACAAGAAAAAGTAGGGATGACTTTAAGCCTTTGTTTGGAGGGATTTGTGTCACTTTCAGGTTGTGATAGTTTAGAATCAAAAACCATTAGAATCCTGCGGGACACGTACTGCGCACAGTCCATGATATTGGAAGATGCACTTCCATTTGATATTGAGGGGGAGTTCCACAGGAAACTAGTGCATTGATCAAGGGGATAGGTATGGATGGTTGAGGTCCCTCTCCACAAAATGAATTTGAAACAGACTTGGTTTCTGAACTGTCACAATGGTGTTAGACAAGAAACTCCCAGTGAAAGGGGACTCCATGTGTTAGGGAAATGTGGGCAGGGGGGAAAGTACTCCCAGATCCCATCGTTTCCCAGGTGCCTAGACAGTGGATAAATTTGATTGAGGAAAACAGAAAATTTCCCAGATGTGCAGTAACTAGGTCAATTTGACCAGAAAAGCTCACAGGAAAACAGTGGCAGGTGATGAGTTCAAAATACTCATACACATAGGGAGAGCGTCGAGGATGACTTCGGTTCCTCCAAATTTAGAGGAAACTTTTCTCTCAAAGTTAGGGGAATATGGAGGTCATTTTCCCTCTTCAGGGGAGACTAAATTCCCTGTTAGTGAAAAATCCAGCCCCTGAGCACAAACAATAGTGACAGCTGGTAATACAATGAAATCCAGCCGTGAGCATGATAGAGTTAGGGGACTGATAAAGGAGACCCGTTATGCCATGACAGAAGCTCGTAAAGGAGCAGATTACAATGACCCAGACTTACGAAATTAGGTGAGAGGGCATTGACCCGCAACAGGAAGCCGAGCAAACTCCTGCATGTTTCTACAAGCAAAATGGAGTACTCATGAGAAATGGCGACCACCCCATGCACTTGTAGATGAAGAATGGACCGTTGTGCATCAAATTGTAGCGCCAACGGTCTCACCAAGGGAAGTGATGGCATTAGGGCCCATGACAAGCCCCATGGCATGACACTTAGGTGTGAGAAAAACAGCATGCCAGAATTAGGAGTCAATTTTGGTGGCCTACATGTACACTCAGAAAAGATGTGTTGGAGTAGTTGTAAGACTTGTCACACAGGTCAAATGGTGGGCAAGGCCAATCAGAAAATTACATACTGCTCCCTTGCAACCAATGCAAGCATTTGATGAGCCATTTAGTGGGGTTTTAATAGATTGTGTAGGGCCTCTTCCAAAGACCAAGTCAGGAACTCAGTATTTACTGACATCAGGGTGCTTCCACCGATTCCCTGAGAGAAATATTAGGGCACAGATATAGTGAAAGCTTAACAAAGTTTTCACCCTTAGTGGGCCTTCCAAAGTCAATTCAGTCTGATCAAGGATCAATCTTCATGTCAGGTTTGTTCCAACAAGTCCTGGACAGTTGGGAATTCCCAGTACAGTCTTAAGCATACCACCAGAATCCCAGGGGGCCCTAGAGGGTACCACCAAATATTGAAGACAATGATCAAAACCTATTGTTTTGAATTTGGAGGGATGGGATGAGGGAGTTCAATCTGTTATTTGTACCAGGGAGGCTGTACGAGAGTCAGTAGGATTTCAGTCCATTGAGTTGGTGTTTGGTCACAAAGTAGGGGACCAGTGAAGTCTGAAAGAAAAGTGGTTGTGTGAAATCCTGATGTGAATTTGTGAAACTCTGGTCTCAATCAGAACACATTGTGTTTTCTCCAAAATCCACATGATTGCCAAACAATAATCTCAAACAGAGCAGGAAAAATGAAAACATGGTATGCCAAAGAGGCCAGAACAGAGTATTCAAACCAGGTGACAGAGTTCTGGCACTTTTTCCCAATACAAGGGCACCGTTTGCAAGGAAAGTATTATGGACCATATGAGATTGAGAACAAGTGGGAGACCTTGACTATGTAATCAAAACCCAGTGTAGACGGAAAAGTCGACAATATGTCACATAAATATGCTCAAAGGTATAATAGAGAGATGATAATGGTCAGCCTTGCGTGTGTGTTCATCCAGAGTTTATGATGAGTACAAATGATGAGCATCACAGCAGTCAGACTGAAGAAGGACGCACTGTAAAAACAGGAAAAATGCTTGTGTGCAAATTGCAAAATTCTGAAATACTCTGCCAATTTAGACAAGAACTTAGGTCACCTCCAGAAGTTCAACAACGGTGAACTGAAAGAGTTAATTATGAGTGGGAAAACAATTACCTGATGTTCACCGTGAGACAAGTATAAGCCATGACATTGATTTTGGCGTTTCAGAGCCAATCAAATTGCAGCATCTCAGTGAGTCAAGTAGAAGCGAGATTGGAAATTCAGATCCAGTCAAACTGCACTTTGATGCTTATTGGGGAACAATGTACCCAATACTTATTTATGAATGGTATTTCAATTAATTTTGTGGATGAGAAATTGAAAACTCCACCTGACAACCTGCTGGAGTTTAACTCTACAAGAATACAATCTGGACATAAGATATATCAAAGGAAAAGAAAATGTCTTGGCAGATGCCTTGTCCAGAGCAGCCTAAATTTTGTTCAGAAATTTGATATTACAACTTTATGTAATATAGACTGAAGGCAGAAATGCAAGAACATTATAAAAAGTGTAACATTTGCACCGTGTAAACTGTATGTAAAAATAACCACAAAATGGTTAAAGGTATAAAGCCAGATTTCGGAAAAAGTTCATTTCATTCAAATTTTCTTTTAAGGGGGAGGATGTTATATGGCCTCCATTTTTCTGATTAAAAAAATTATTTCTCAATTTTATTTGAGAAAAGCTTTATCACGGGAAAAGTACTTTGTTTCCTATAAAAGAGAGAAAGGGGAATATCCCTAGTTGTTTTTGCATTGGTGCACTGTTGTTGACAAACTGTAGACAGGGAGTGGGGAATGCCCCCAAGATGTAACTTAGAAACACTGAGTCAACTTGGCTAACTTGAGATTAATACATTGTAAGATCAGGGAATTTCCCCATAGAGTTATATATGGAAAAGGGATGTGAATCAGATGAAGTAATTTATGTGATTTCAATTGGTCAGCTAGTGCAAAGTTATGAATTAGATTCTGTAGGTATATTCATTTTAAGACTTTATGAAATATTGTGTATATATGGAAGGAGCGACACTTGGCCAGAATATTGCAATAGCTATGCATTATGGTTATAGCTAGTTTATCTACAGTAATGGGAGATTTAAATTTATGCTCCAAACAGTGCCAGGATTTATTATAGTTTCAATTACATGTGAGCGCGTGCTGTAATTATCTTACTGTCGTCTTGAAGCCGAAAAGTGATGGGAATCAAAAACAGGATGCCAATTGTGGACAGATAGATAATCGTGGGATTATCTGGGACTGATTATATTGTGGAATATTAGTGTCGTGGAGGGACTATTTAACCTGTCGTCTTGAATGTGGATAAAAGTTATTTTCGGGACTGAGAAGATTCTTAGGGATATACATGGATATTTATATGTGGACTTTGCATGCTGTCATTTTGGAGGTATCAGCTGTGAGGACATATCATCATGAACGCAACGCTTATTGTGGATTTAGTGGACATTCTGTTTACAAATTAAGTATAAATCTAAATAGTGGGTGTATTTATGTAATGTTGTTTTGGACATGTTACAAATTCGTGAACCAATTACCAAATCATTAAAAATCTGTTCTATTGACTGAAAATTTAGATCAACTTGTGACAAGGCTCCTTTATTGTTGTTCGAAGGTATTCTGACCTTTGACGCCTACGAGACGTCATAAACAATCACCAAATCTTCAACTTTTGTTAGGTAAGTCGGGGGGGGGGGGAGAGGCTGTGAGTCACGAAATGCCGACTACTTGAATTTAGAAGACTGTAGCTCGATATGAATGGTCTTTGTAACAAATTAAAGATAATAAAAATACACTTTTAAATACAGGGTGAGTAAAAAAAACTTGACCCTGATTGTGTCCGCCATTTTGAATTTTTAAACAACATAATCTCTAACATATCTAACTAATGGATGAGCGTAGACACGCACATGGCGCTATTTCCCGGCTATTTCATATTGGAAGATCGTTTCCAACAGCGGTTGAATTATTATCGGAGATTCAGATATTAATTATTCTAATTACAAAATTCCTTCGTTTGCAACACATAGACGAGCTTAACCATTCACAGGTATAGTTTACTAGCAAGTTTCAAATGCAACCGTGTAAAGTCTCAAGTTTTTCGAAAATTGGGGGCGCTATTCAAAAAAATGTGCTATTGTTGCTTTAAGTTAGGGTGTGATTGGCACCTTCCTATATTTTACTGTGTAAAATGCCGAACAATGGTACTTTTGTTACGTATGATGCTACTGTAAGCAAATACTAACAGTATTTAAATTTTTTCAGAGTAATAACATTGTGTATGCTTACCCAAGATGGCACCCATCATTGCCAAATAAATACCAATTGTGCTTGCATGAATGGCAAAAATGGTCGAAAACCCCTTGATTTTGGAAGTTTGCTTACAAATAACGTTATCAATAAGCTCTGTTACATCATATTGTTAAAACTTGATATGTTTATACTTTATTTGAAGAAAGAACATACACCTGGCTGTGGCACAAAAAGTATCTCGGCATTTTTTCGATCAGTATTGTGCCAAGTCAGACCATTTTGAAAGTTTTCGAAATATACATTTTGTTGCCTAGGTCTTGCTCTTTCATTTAACACCTTTATTTCTTGAAAAAAAAAACGTGCAAAAATGGCTGAGATAGAGCACCCGAAAGACGCAAACCCCCCAAACCAAAAGTTGCAGTTTTTGGATTTTTCAATGGTTACCGTGTAGTACAACGCAATAATACGTGTGTATTGATTTTACACAAAGAGGTTTTCCGACTGAATGAGCGAGAAAGCCTACTTGCGATATTGATTGTGGTACACGTGTTCATGTCCCAGTACACTACAGCGACCAAAAATCCAAAAACTGCAACTTTTGGTTTTGGGGCTTTGTGTCTTTCGGGCGTTCTATCTCAGCCATTTCTGCACGCTTTTTACAAGCGAGGTGGTCTGACTTTGGCACAATACTGATCGAAAAACATGCCGAGATTCTTTTTGTGCCAGGTGTATGTAGCTACACAATGATACCAAACAAGATGATGTGTGTTACTTAATTATGAAGAAATCAGGAGTAACCCCTCCCTCTCCCAGGGTTTACAAGGTTTTAACTCATATTGTGGTGATATGGGAGATATGGACGTTTTAATTTAAAAAAAAAAAAAATATATATAAACACAAAAGAAATATTTACCGGAAGCGGGACAGAGGGACTGTAAAATATTATCTATTATTAGATAGCAACTGTAAAATTCAAAAATATTATTTATCCACACAACCCAAAATGTCTGTTAGAACTTGTGATTTTCAGCTCGTATCGTTTATGTCCTCTTGGTGGTTTTAAATGTGTTTAATAACTGTCCGAAAAAAAGTCATCCGTTAACCAACTTATAAGATGCGTGTTGATAATAGGCGAAGAAACTATCTTCATGCAGATGTGCTCAATCTAGAAAGCAAGCATTGACATGATGAGCAACCATATGTTAAAGAAACCATTATGGATACGATTCTTTATAAATTTGATATCGACAAATTAATAAACCATTCAAATGGCTCGAAAACTAGCAAAATCATCATGCATTAGACCAGTAACATCCTATGTCACTTCTTTGTGCTGCGAATCCATTCCTGAGAAGAATTGTTTGGGGGCCCCATAGTATTAAAACTCTAACAGATACAATTGCCCGTGATGTATCAGTCAGGCCGACCTATTCAAGATACCAGGCCCTAACATGCTGTTTACAACACATGCTGTAACTGGGTCTATAGCAAGAGCTGTAATGTTTGTGTATCACTTATAACTCATCAGAGCAGTCTAAACCTCATACATAATCAAATTGATTGCGATCGCAGATGGCACCCTAGATTGGGCGCGACCATTTATGGCTGCAAATGTCAGCAACAAAAGGTCAGAATTCATTCACGCGTAGGATAAAAAATATATATATTGGTGGTTTTTAGTTGGATTATCTCTTCCAAAAATCCCAGTTAGTATTAAGTGTCATTGGTCGTTATTCATCAATTTTTCTAGTACGGAGCCAATGGACGCCAAAAAACCTACCAAAACAAAGAAGAAAACACTATCTCGGGGACTATTAGTTGATCGGATTTTCCCCACTAGTAAAGTGCCATTTCAACATAATTGGATGCCATCTTGATGGCTAATACACGGGACTCGATTACTCTGATAACCAAATGAATATGCCATTGATCGGATTGATTGCGGGAGCTATACAAACATTCAAGCACTCGATTAGATACAGCTATCAATTATAGCTATATCAGAGTATCGGAAGTCATCTTGGATGTTATAATGAAGACATTTATAAGCAGATTTGAAGAAAAGAAAACAAAATTCTGATGTTTTAATTAATTTTCTGATTGTCAAAACAACAGGAGGCTACCAAAATTACCAACATGCAGTCAAACTTAGATCCACGATCAGACACGTCAGTATATTGACGACCATATTGAAGTGTTAAAAACTCGTCCAACCAAGGGCTTTTTGGACTACGTTCACGACCAAGGGGGGGGGGGGGGGGGGGGGGGCATGGAGGGGGGTGGTACCACCACCCCCCCCCCCGATTTTTTCGTAATTAAGCGACCAAACATCATCTTATTTGACCAGTGTGTAGCTACATCATGGCCTTTCGTCCAATCAATATAAACATATCCAATTTTTTAACAATATGAACGTCCTAGGACGTCATAACTGAGAGCTTATTTTACGAAATTTTTAAATTTTTTCTTTTCGAAAATCGCCAAAATCAAGGGTTTTCGCCACCGTTTTTGCATTATGAAAGCAAAATTGGTATTGTTGGCAATGATGGGTGCTCAAAGTAAGCATACCACATGTATTACTCTAAATACAAGGAAATATAAAGAATATTTGCTACAGTAGCATCATACATACATAAAGGTACAATTTTTTGCATTATTTCTACAAAGTAAAGTATAGGAAAGTGGCAACCATCCCCCCCCCCACGTTACATTCCGAACTTTGGACGGGACGCCCCGGACCTCACTGGAAGGTGGTACCTCCAATTTTTTTTGCTAAAATGACCGCAAAAGGATTGAATTCAATTACATAAAAGCCTTAGATCATTTCGTTTGCGTTTTTGTGCGACGGGGATAAATCCGTACGACGGGGGGGGGGGGGGTTGTCCCCCTGGTTGGACGAGGGTTACTCGGTCACAATGCAAGGTTTAACGAGTAGGCGAACAATTACAACTTGACTGTGAACAAGAGATGAATGTTTGGGTTTTGGTGGCCATATTTTTTTTCTGGCGTTTTCTACAAAAAAACCAGTTGAAAACATTATATCTAATAAAACAAGGTGATATTATGTATCAATGGAATCTGATTATAACAAATGTAAACTACATGTAAAAAATAACTGTCAACTATTTAAGATAATAAAAATAATGATAATAACAGTGGAATTGGTGTGAAATTGTAATATTCATTGGGTGCTAATGAGTGATTTTCTTATTTAAATTAATTAATATTCAAATCTTTTGTTATTATAGGGGATTACTGTTCTTTACTAAAAATAAATTCATATCTTTGCTATCCAAAAAACGGGAATAAACCGCAAAGTTTTACAAAGGGATACGTTAGGGGAAAAAGAAATTTCGATCTAAGAGAGTCTGCATGAATAAACAAAAGCAATTTGCCCTACGTAGGGTGGTAGCATAATATCATACATCCCCTTATAAATACTTAAAATACGAAAAGTTAATATACAACATGACAGAAACCAGAATAAGGGAAAACTAACAAATTCAAAGTTAACAAAATTTTATAAACATCAGGGAAATAAGTATGTTCACGAGCCGTTTAAGACACTGCGTGGCAGGTGGCCTCTCTAATATTAACAGGGGTTGTTATAACCGGCCTAGGAACAATTTACGCTAAAATAAAGTTGGCCAAACGTACGCTTGGTACGCTAATACAAAGCCGTGTAACATAGAAGACGACGGTAGTCATCGTCGTGTACCGTCGGAAATACTATCCAACACATTTCCCCAAATTTAGAAAAATCAGTAAGGTATGATGGAGACTGTCAGTGAAGAAGACTTATACACATAAAGAACCCGGCTTCTGTTCCTGATACCGTTCCTTACAGGCAACCAATGAAGAGTAGTCAAAAGTTGGGACGAACTATGGTCACGACCGCATGCAAACACCAAGCGCGCAGCTTTATTTTGCAAACGCTGGAGCATTTTGAGATTTATTTCATTGGCGCCATATAGTAATGAGTTGCCATAGTCAATTCGGGACAAGACCAAAGGTCGTACAGCGTGGTTGCAAAGCATCAAAAGTGATAAACCTACCGAATTACGTCATAAATTACGAATATGGTAATTTACACTCTAACAGAAAGCTCCAATCTGATTTTACATATACTCATAGTGGAATCAAATATACCCCAAGGTTCTTTACACACACACATGCAGGCACATAGGAGTCACCCAGATCTAACCGCGTTCTTTTTTGTTCAGAACACGAGCGTGGCCAAGACTTAAATTTGTCTTTTTTGTCTTCATATCCTGCAGCAGTTTATTTGACACAAACCCATGTGTTTTATGACAGATATACCGCTGGAAAGTTTTTTTAAGAACATGCTCGCAAAACCTGGAATCCTGTGGATTACATTCACAGAAAAGTTGAGGTATCATCAGCATACGAGTGGCACTTGTATTCCAAAGTGGATATGAAATGCGTAACACGAAAACGCTTTAAAAAGGTTCCCTTTTTCCAACAGGCGATGTACGTCCGCGTGCCTATTAGGTTTCATAAACCAGCAACTATGGACACAAAAGTTTTTTTTTTTCTTACACCCTGAAATTGTGATGTTTTTTTTTAAAAAATTCAAGAAACAGCAATTGAGATTTCTTCAAAATCATCAAAATTGCGGACATCGAAGGTACAGCAAAGCACGATAATAAAGGGTATTTCAATGTCACAATGCATTATTACTTGTTTACTTAAAGTCAAAAACCGCGAAAATCTGTTATGTTTGTGTTTTTAACGGCGGCGGAATTACTTGTTTAAGGTGCATTTTGTAATCTATGTTTACGCATTATATCCACCTTTGGATCTACAATTACCACCCCCTACCACACGCCCACCACCACCCCCCCCCCCCGACAACATATACTCTCGGTGAGAGAGTTATGTCAGTTTCTTAAGGTGTTACTTCGAATGGTATTTGTGGGGTTCTAGGCAAAGGTGACGTTGCGATATAGCTGACATTTCGGCTTATTTCGCGACTTTGGTGATTTCTCCACCCAAGTAGGGTTCTGTCCGTTGCTCAGTAATCGTCTTGTTGGATGCTTGATGAGATTTTCAGTTGATTTCCGATTTCCTCTTTAATTTATATCTCTGCCGATTAATACCCCACATGCCAAAATCAACAAAAACCAAGAAAACAGCGGACCACGGTAACCAAGAATTGATTTCCAGCTCAATTGTGTTGACATCATGGTGGCAAAGTAAGCTGTTAAAAATACATCTAAATCAATGATAAATGAAGAAATTAAAAGTAAATAATAGTGATAAGAGCAAGAGAAAGTACAATAACAAGACCCCCTTGTATTACTTACATTCAATTTGCGAATGCTATGCTTTTTAATTCAGATCTTTATTGTAAATTATACATGCAAAGTAAAGATAATCCAAGCATTGACAAGTAAAAACCAACCTGTGGGTCTTTTGAATTTGACTTTTTTTAAAGTAATTTGCATTTTTGCCCCTTTAACCACCTGTGATGTACAAAAAAAACCTCTCTTATACACCTCGAAAACGGAACCTATTTATGCCCGTCAAGTGAATGAACTATAATTTCATATTTTCATATTCGAACTTGTTTTTGTTTGTAAATTCATTTTATTTTTTTCTTTTTTAACCTATTTTTCATGATTTTTTTCTTGGAATTAATGCATAAAGTCGTAACATCAATATTAAGTAGGACACTGTGACTCCATTTGGGAGTTTTACAACCGAGCATAGACGATATGTTTCCGAAAACTGCGAGAAAGTACTAACAGATTATCCATTGTATGACGATTAGGTAAAAAATGCGCGCTACTTTACCGAACTTAGACATGCAATCCTGTTTTGAATACTATGTTTCACCTTCCACACAGTACATTCTGCAGTCCAAAGACAGTTTACGGGTTCTGGCTTGTCAAGAAAGCATCATACATGTATCCACAGTCTTTATAGCATCCACCAGACCACGGGAGAAATCTTCACTGTGCGTTGGTGTTGGATTCTGATTTGGAAAAAAAAAAAAAGAAAACACGACAAACGTTAAGCAGAATGTAGCAAGGATACTCCAGGATAATTTACATAATGAATTTCGATAACACGTATAGAACAACACGGTAAATTATTCAAAGAGAACTATTAATTTACATTACGGCTTTACCGATATGACCTTTATGGAAACAACAATAAAGCAACAAGAATCGAATACAGAACGCCACAACATTTGTACCAGCAGCAAGCCGGAGAAATTGGATTTATTTTGTTTTATTTCCAAGAGCACAGAAAAATAAAACGGAAAAATCACGACTTTAACAAAAACACAAAGAATTTCTTCTTTCTTATCGTGTCCAAACACATGGGTTCTCATTATATCACAGCCGAGATGGTACAATATCTGGCTGCTTTACTGACTTCCCGCAGGTCCTTTTCTTTGCATTGTTGCTTCCAAAGGGGAACCAGGAAGGTTTCCATTGTCCTGTGGTGTTTGTTGCACAACCCAGGTATGTCCTGATCTGCTTCCAGGGATATCCCCACTTTTGCAAGGAAACCTTAGATCGCCAATTCTGGTGTTCTCCATCTATTGATGCTTCAGCCCATGGTGGGGGGGGGGATCGTTTTCATGTGAAGATGCTCACTGGTCAATATCAGTAGAATTGTTTACTTATTGTATAAGTCTTTTCTTTCACAATGCGACTCTCTTAAACTCCTTAGAGACGATTCAAGAGGTTGGATTTCTTAAGAATTCTCTCTGGATTGGACGGCGGTTGCCACGAAGTCTCCTGTCCGGACATGGTGCTTCCCATTTAGATACCGGAGGCTGCGCGCATTGCATGCTCGCTACCCTACGCCCTGATATCTTGTGGACCAATCCTGCTATAATGTGTAGTTTCGGTCTCCGTTGGTGTTGACGATATATCCTGTGCGAAGCCTGCAGGAGGCTTTCTTGGCATGGGTGATTCTTTCCCAAAAAGGGCCACCGCATACTCCTGCCCAGGAGTATCACAGTGCAAGTGCCGTCGATCTTGGTTATGTGGGCGGCGCATCCCATCCTTGTACCAGTGATTTGTTTAAGATTTTATTCCGTGAAAATACGTTATTCTTCGCTTCTTGATGTGGGTCTTATAAGAGATAGTGCGGTCCCAGGTAACATCCATGTAGACAGAGTTTCGCAGTGCAACCAGGTTTGTTCCAGACCAAGTTAATTTAAGCTGAAATCACCACATGTGTCTTGGATGGATTTGCACTATATGGTTTTCCTGGTATTAGGAGTGATTTCACACTCCAAGCTTTGGAGAGTGTCTGTTCAACAACTGTGAAGTGTGCATCTTTTGCGCTAATTCCAATGATCTGCATATATAAAATGACAGGTCCTGCCCTCCTAGGTTTGTCGTTGGGTAGAGATGTTAACAGAAGATGTGCGAGCACGCGCCCTTGTGGTAGTCATTTCTTGACTACGCCATCGTCTCTTCTTGACTCCTCAGCTTACAAGAACATATCGGTTGCAAGCAATCCTTTTATGAGCTCAGTCAAGCGATATCCTTGCTGAGTTCCAATATCTTATGAAGTATCATCTGTGATTACCAGTGTCATAAGCTGCTAATAGAGCAACGGACACACTTCGGTTCCAAACCTCTCGAAAACCATCCTCGATGTGTCGAGTTAGGTTGAGATTGAGAACTTGGCCTTGTTTGTGTGGTTTGCCTGGCCGGAACCTGCCTGTTTCTGGTATGAGGTGTTCGTCTTCAAGTGGCGATAAAAACGGTTTGAGCAGGAAACGTTCAAAGAACTTGTAAGTATGGCTGAGTAGTGATATTGGTCTATAATCTCTTGGGATTAGATGGATATTTGCTAGGCTTTAGCAGTGCCATAACAGTGTGCTTTCCTCCAATCGTTGTGGAGCTCAAGAAAGCTATTTCGCTATTGCTACTTGGGGGCCGAAATTTTTCATCTGCTCATTGAGATGTTGTCAACACTGGTCAAGGCCTACTGCTTTCCCTGGTTGAAGTTTAGCAAATACCGGTTTCCAATTCGTCCATGTTGAAACCAGGGTCACCACTAAAACCTCTTATGGTCTAGTCTGATCTTCTTGGGCTTCTTTGCTGCACTTTTGGTCTGCTGTGGAGGTTCTGTTGGATCCCCTCGAATCTTTCGGATGGTAGAATACCATACTTTCTTTCCCCTTTTGCTGTTTGGGTCATATCGGTGGACTCAATTAAAGTAATTGTCAGGTTTTGATCGTTTAGGGGAGAAGTAGAGAACTATCCTTTGGTGGTCTTCCCTGTCCAGTAACTGTCGCCATGAGCTAATCCTCCACGCACAAACCCGTTTTTCCAAATATCGTTTTCTCAAGTATACCCATATCATGTCTAGACCCCATCACAAGCCGTTCTAAGGGCCTGCCTTTTACGATAGTGTTCATTGAACGTAAAGGGTTTGCAAAAAGTATTATTATTCCTGATATGTGTAACAACCTCCAAAGCGATGTCCTATGTCTGCCGGAAGCCCACCAGAGTAATCGAAAACCATTGCCAAACCATACAGGAATGGGCTTATCCATCGAGGACCATGTAGACATATGGAAGTGCTATATTTGTGAAAACATCTCCAATGAGAAACACACCAAGTAGCTGAAAGCGATAGATCCGTTCTGCGAAATTAGGGTTTGATATCACGGGTTACCCCCCCTTATTACACATTAAAACAATTAATCAATCGATTTAAATGTTGCAACGAGAGATTGTTTTTGAAGGCATCATAGGGACACTTTGCCATATAGTGATTTCATATCAATTAGACCACTCACTAGATTTCTTTACCTGGTATTTGGCTACAAAACTGTATTCAAAGTGAAAGCAAAAGGTACTTTTTTGATTACTCTGCTTATATTTTCAATATCAATATAGACTAAATTTCGTCTTTGCTTCAATACGAAATTGTCAGATTTGGGTATTTTTTCAAAACAAATCTTTGATTTTCATTTTTTAGGGCACCAGATGTGAAATCTCTCGTTGATCCTTTTAGACAAGACGAATTCATGACAAAAGAAACTTCAATGAGGCATTTTTAGTGAAGCATTTGAAACATTGTTTCCAGAGTAGACTGATTTTTTAGATGCTGATCACGAAAATGCGGTTGCTGTTTTTGCTGTATTTTTGAGTGCAAAGGGGTCAAATTGAAGTCAATTCAAAATTGGCCAGCCAAATACCAACTAAAATTAATTTCCAAAAGCTTAAATCGTATTTTCCCCACAGTTAACAGACATCAAACTTACTCTCCTACACGGACGTTTGCACTGAGAATAAAAGTAACTAATCATAAAATCTAGCCTTAAGGGGTAAAATTGGACCAAATTCCAAGATGGCCGCAAAATTAATATCATGGCAAAACTTAATTTTAGGCATACAATCCCACAGTAATTCAGTGTTATTAAACTACTGTCTCATTAAGGTGAGTATATTATTAACAACTTCTCAGCTTAGTTGTAGCCAAGGGGTAAGTTTGATCAAATTCAAAATGACCGCTAAATACTATTATAACTAGTTATAGTCTAAACCCAGGATTGAAAAGTCATTTCACTACCTTTTTAGTATACTATGTGTTTAATACATTTCTCGACTATATTTTGGTATGCCAGGTAACTTTCTGGCTTTGAGAGAGCAAAGGGAAAACAAAAATTTACAAATGGCTACCAAAATACAAAATTTACTATACTGAATAGTCAGAGGTAGGTATTAGTTTTGCATACTATTCGTTCTGCGCCAGAAAAGTACGTTTAAGCAAGTCAAAGACTTACTAGGTTTCTTTACTACATGATTTTCATTTCTTCGTTTTCTCGTACTTGGTCTAATACAATGTCATGATTTTATGTATGTAAAGTAAAATTATAGATCTATAATTCCTGGTCGATTGCCTATATGAGTTTCTCTTTTTTCAAAGGGAAACTTACAATGCATTAAAAAAGCCCATATCATATCTCCAATATCAGAATTAACCTTATTCCATAATTAATTGAAGGAAACAATGTGGCCATTAAAAGGTATCATTTAGTCCTTCTCGAAATTTACTTATGAGAACTAAGCTGAGAAAACATACATTCCACAAATAATGCGACATGGGCTCAATTCAGAAAAACCAAACTAACAGTACCTTTATTTTCTAACCTTTTGACTAAGCACAATGAATACACGAGATCTTCTAAGTACTGACACCATCACATCACTGTAAACTATCATTTTTTATCTTAACCCTCAAAAAGATAACGTCTGCATTTATATGTTCATCATATTTCTTAACAATTCTCATAATCAACACTATACATTATATACTCCCCGCCTAAAATCCGAACGCATGTTGAAATGGCCATCCACGTGCTCAAACTTGCTTTCAAATGAACGCGTACCAAGCCAGCTGGATAAATCTCTCACTTCCACTCATGTCTTCGGTATCATGCATTACGGACACAGGTCAATAAGCAACCACATTACGACGCGAACAACGCTCCTGTCATTTATTATTATAATTCACCTACATACCTACAATACCTTTTTAATACAGTAATTTATATCGTTCGGATTTTTTTATTGCGGCGAGTATATTTAATATTACTTAAAAATTCGAGTAAGTTTTTTGTAGTAACTTCCACAATTTTCATGTATTTAAGTAAATTCGCTTCTTTGTTTTTCCTGCATTGGCTAATTTTTTTAATCTCTAATTGAAACAGTATAAAACAAGAAAAAGGTGCTTGGTTTCATGTTTATATCATTCTTCATTTATGGACCGAATAATGAGCAAAAATTATTTTCAACTTGTTTTTTAAAATCGCATTCGTTTTCTTCGATTTCCAAGCATCAAAAGTGATAAACCTACCAATTAGTCATAAACCTAAGAATATGGTAATTTAAACTCTAACAGAAAGCTCCAATCTGATTTTACATATATCATAGTGGACTTCAAATAACCCAAGGTCTGAACACACCACATGAGGAACATAGGAGTCACCCAGATCTAACCGGTCTTTTTTCAACCACAGAGCGTGGCAAAGACTATAATTCTGTATTTCTTGATTCATATCTGCCGCCTTTTATTGACACCACGGTGTTTATGATCAAGATAGCTGAAAGTTTGAAAGTTTTTAAGAAACCATGCTCGCAATACCTGGAATCTGTGGATCAAATCACAGAAAAGTTGAGTAGTATCATCAGCCTACGAGTGGCATTGATATTCAAAGATGGATACTATGATGCGTGAACAAGAAAACGCTTTAAAGGTTTCCTTGTACAACAAGCGAGGTACGCGCGTGCATGATTTAGGGGTGTCAAAAAACAGCAAAATATGGACAAAGTTTTTTTTTCTTAACCCTGGAAATTGTGAGGTGCGTGTTCAGGGTATGTAATAATCACATTAAGCAAGATCAAAATCATCAAAGTGCGGAATCGGAAAAGTAAAGCAAAGCGATACTAAGGGTATATTAAGTGTCCACAAGCATTACTTATCTTGTTTACGGTTAGCAAAAAGCAGAGAAAAATAATTTAGGTGTGTTTAGACGGCGGCACGGCAATACATTGTTTAAGTGCATTTTGTAAATCTATGTTCACGCATTATATCCACCTTTGATGACAGTACCCCCCCCCGAAACTATATCTCGGTGAGAAGATTAGGTATAAGTTCTTAAGTGGTAATTAGCAAATGGTATTTTCGTGGGGTTCCTTAGGCAAGGGACCTGTTGCGATATAGTGAAATTCGGCCTGATTCTCGACTTTGGTGATTTTCTCCTACACAAAGTAGGGTTCTGTTCGGGTGACAGGTGAATCGTCTGTGAGGCTGATGAGTTTCACGCACACGACTTCCTCTGTATTAGATATCTGCCGAGTAATACCCCCAAATGCCAAAAAATCAACAAAACAACCAAAGAGACCAGCGACCGTAACCAAGAATTGATTCTCCAGCTCAAATTGTGTTGACTCATGGTGGGCAAAGAAGCTGTAAAATAAATATAAATAAATGAATAAATGATGAAATTAAAAGTAAATAATTAAGTGTTAAGAGCCAAGAGAAAAGTACATAACAAAAAGACAACCCTTTGTAATACTTACATTTCATTTGGAAGGCTAGGCTTTATTCAAGATCTTATTGTAATTATACATGCAAAGTAAAGATAAATCAAAGCATGACAAGTAAAAACAACTGTGGTCTTTGAATTTGACTTTTTTAAAGTTAATTGGCATTTTTGCCCCTTTTACATGTGATTACAAAAAAAACCGCTTTATACACTCGAAAACGGAACTATTTATGCACATTTGTTTTTTTTTTCAAAAAGTTGAACGACTAGTAATATGCATTATTGTAATTCGACGTCTTTTATGTCTGGGAAATTAATTTTTACTAAAGGAAAATGAACTATTTTTCATGATTTTTTTCTGAAGTAATGCATAAAAGTCGCGATAAAACATCAATTTATTAAATATGGCCGCCACTGTGACTCCATTTGGGATGTTTGTAACAACCGAGCAATAGACGATATGTTCGAAAATGAGAGACAAGTACTAACAGAGATCCATTGTTATGACGGGATTAAGGGTAAAAAAATGCGCGCTACTTACCGGGAGGCACTTAGACATGCAATCCTGTTTTGAATAATATGTTTCACCTCCGACACAGTACAGTCTGCAGTACACCAAGCAACCCATTGTAACTGGTTCTGCTGGCAGAAAGGCATCCATACCTGTATCCACAGTCTTTATAGCATCCACCAGACCACTGAGAAATATAGAGGCAGGTGCGTTGGTGTTGGATTTCTGTTTGGAAAGAAGACAACACGACAAACTTAAGAGAATGGCCAGAAGGATAATCAAGGAGATTACATAAAATGAATTTCGATTGAACAAGATAAGAAACACACTGTAAAATTATTCAAAAGAGATCCTATTTAATTTACATAAGGCTTACAGATAGACCTTATGGAAACAAACAAAAAGGCAACAAAGAATCGGAATACCATAAACAGCAACAACAAGTTGTACCGCAAAAGTCAAGCCGGAGAATGGGATTTAATTTGGTTTAGTTCCAAAGAGCACAGAAAAATAATACGGAAATCAAGACGGTTAAACAAAAAACAACAAAGAAGGTTCTTTTCTTATCGTGTCCAAACACATGGTTCTCAAAGTATGATCCAGCCAGGATGGGGACATTATCTGGCTGCTTCACTGAATTCCGCAAGGTCATTGTATTTGCATTGTTGCTCCAATAGTGGCAGAACAGGAGATGTTCCTGTCTGTGGTGCGTTTCCACAACCACAGGTAGAGTCTGATCTGCTTCCAGGTAGCCCCACTGTGGCAAGGAAACCTTAGATAGGCCAACTCTGCGTTCTCCCATCTATGAGGCTTCAGCCATGGGGGGGGGGTGGGAGTCAGTTCAGGTGAAGGGATGCTCACGTCACTATCAGTTAGATGTACTTAGTTGATAGGACGTCTTTTCCACATGCGACTCTCTTAACACTCCGTAGAGAGAATGATTTCAAGAGGTGGGAATTGCGAAGAAATTCTCTCGGATTAAGGCGGTTGCAGAAGGTATCTGTCCGGACATAGGGTTGCTTCACATTAGATTCTCGGGAGCTGCGCTCTTGTATGCTCGCTAAACTACGACAGGATATCTTGTGGGCACAATTCCTGCTAGAATGTGTAAAGTTCTCGGTCTCTCCGTGGTGTTGGGACGAAAGATCCTGTGCTAAGCCGGCAGGAGGCTTTCTTGCGGCCATGGGTGATATCTTTCCCAACAAAAGGGCAAGCATACTCTGTACAGGAGTAACACAGGGCAAGTGCCGTCGATCTTAGGGTATGGGCGCGCATTCCAAATCTTGTACCAGTGAGTTTGTTTAGATTTTATTCTGAACATACTTTCTCTTCGCCTTCTTGATGTGGGTCTTATAAGAGAGAGTGCGGTCCCAAGGTAACTCCTAGGTGGTTAGACAGAGTTATCGCAGTGACACCGCGGTTGTTCCAGACCAAAATATTTCCACGATGAAAAAGCACACACATGTTCTGGGATGGGGAATTTGCACATAGGTGGTTTCCCTGGTATTAAGGATGTGAGTTCATCCAAGCTTTGAAGAACTCTCCCGCAAAAACAAATTGTGAAGTGTGCATACTTTGCCATAATTCAACAAATGATCTTGCAGAGAATAAAATGACAGGTTCCTGTACTCCTTGGTTGGTCGTTGGTTATAGATGTTGAACAGAAGAGGTGCGGGCACGAGCTCCCTTGTGGTAGTCAATATGAGCCTACGCCATCGCATATTCTGACTCTAGCTGAACAAAGAACATATCGTTTGCATGCAATCTTTGATAGCTCGTCAAGCGGATTCCTGCTGAGTTCCAAGATTTATGAAGTCCTTTAGTAGGCCTCTGTGATTAACAGTGTCATAAGCGCGAAAGATCAACGGACCCAAAACTTCGGTTACCAACCTTCTCGAAACCATCCTCGATGTGTCGAGTTAGGTTGAGATTGAGAACTTGGCTTGTTGTGGTTTGCCTGGCCGGAAACTGCCTTTTGGTATGAGGTGTTTCGTTATAAGGCGATACTGTTGAGCAGGAAACGTTCAAAGAGCAGCCATTGTAGGCTAGGGACTGAGGATTCTAACTTGGCTTCTATTAGCTATTGGGAGTAGATGGATGATTTGATAGGCGTAGCAGGCCCATAAAGTTGCTTCCTCCAGATCGTTTGTGGAGCTCAAGAAGCTATTCATTTGCTACTGGGCCGAAATTTTTCAGTGCTCAGTTGAAATGTTGTCAAGCCTACTGCTTTTCCTCGGTTTGAGGTTTAGCAATACCGGATTCCAAGTCGTCCATGTTGAAAGGGTGAGTGAAACCAGGGTCGCCACTTAACCTCTTACGGGATAGTATGATCTTATTGGGCATTCTTGCTGCACTTGGTCGTGATGGGAGGTTCTGTGGGATCCCCCGAAGATTTCGGATGTGGACCAGCTTTATTGATGTTAGGGGGGTTATATCTGTTGATTGATAAATACAGTATGTCACGGGGTTTTGATCGTTTAGGGGAGAAGTAGAGAACTGTTCTTGTGGTCTTCCATGTCATTAATGCTCGCCGGAAGCTAATCTCCACAGCACCAAACCCCTTTTTTCCAAAAATTCGTTTCTCAAGTTTATTACCATATCATGTCTAGACCCCAATCACAAGCCTGTTAAGGGTTCTGCAGTGCCTTGACGATAGTGTCATTGAACGTAATAGAGGGTTTGCAAAAAAGTAGTATTATTGCTGCTATTTGTAACAACCTCCAATGCTATGTCCTAGATCTGCAGGAAGCCCACAGAGGTAATCGAAAACCTCGCCAAACCATACCAGGAATGGTCTAGCCATCGAGAGACCATTGTAGATCAGTATGGAAGGATCTATTTGTGAAACAGGCGCCAATGTTAGGAAACAAAACAAAGTAGCTGAAAGCTAAGAGATCAGTTCTGCGAAATAGGGTCTTGAGAGCACGGGTTTCTTATTACACATTAAAACAATTAATCAATATCGATTTATTAAATGTGCAACGAGAGATTTGAAGGAATAAGACACTTGCATATAGGATTTCATATCAAAGACATTCAATTGATTTCTTACCTGGTATTTGGCTATAAAAAACTTATTCAAAGTGAAAGCAAAAGGTAACATTTGATTACTCTGCTTATATTTCAATATAAATATAGACTAAATTTGTATTTGCTTCCATACCGAAAATTGTCAGATGGTGTTTATTTTTGCAAAAAACAAATCTTTGATTCTATTTTTTAAGGGACACCAAGATGTGAAATCTCTCGTGATCATTTGACAGACGAAATTCATGAAAAGACAAACGTCATGAGGCAATTTTTAGTATAAGCATTTGAAACATTGTGTCTAGACTGATTTTTTATGCTGATCACGAAAAGGCGGTGCTTTGCTGTATGTGAGTGCAAAGGGTCAAAATTGAAAGTAAGTATTCAAAATGGCCCGCCAAAATACCAGCTAAAATTACTGTCAAAAGCTTTATCAATATCGTAATTTCACAGTTAACAGACAGTAAACTTACTCTCTACCGGACGTTTGCACACTGAGAATTAATTACGACTAATCATAAAATCTAGCCTTAAGGGGTAAAATTGGACCCAAGATCAAGATGGCCGCCAAACTATCATACAAAACTTAATTTGAGGCATACACAATCCCACAATAATTCAGTGATATTAAACATACTGTCTCTTGATTGGTGAGTATATTATTCTCAGGCTTAAGTTGTTGTGAGGCCCAAATGGGAAATTTGACAAATTCAAAATGACCGCCTTAAAAATACTATAGACCTATTGTATAGGTTTAAACCAGAATTATTGTAAAAAAGTTAATTCACTACCTGTTTTAGTATAATAGGTGTTTTTAATACAAACTTTCGAGACTTCATAGTTGGTATGCAAGGAACTTCTGGCCTTTGAGAGAAAAGGGACAAACAAATTTAAAAAATGGCTACCCAAACATACAACACATTTATCCTGAAGAGTCAAGAGGGTAAGTATTAGTTTGCATAATAGTCATCTGCACCAGAAAAGTACTGTTTAAGCAAGGCAAAGACTGACCACAGGTTCCCCACGTTAAAATGATTCCATTCTGTTTTTCGTACTTGGATAGATACAAGGGGAGCTCCTGCTGTCTCCCTGTATCAAGAAAAAAAGTGCTTCTCTTTATCCACAGTTCTTTTCGGAGTTTAGCAGCAGTTCCCGTACCCTGCGGTTCCTCCCTCTCCTCATGTGCCATACACTTTGTAATCATCGCCGTTATGATGTATATTTCATGTATGTAAAGTAAAATTATAGACTATAATGCCTGGATCTGATTTGCTATATGAGTTCTATTTCTTTCAAAGGGATTACAAGCATTGTAAATAACAGCTCCAAGAGATATCTACCAATATCAGGAATACCATATTCCATAATTAGTGAAGGAAATATATGTGGCCATTAAATGGTATTTATCCTTTCGAATTTACTATGAGAACTAAGCTGAAGAAAAACCATTCCAAAATTAGATCGACATGCCTCAATTTCAGTTAAACCCAAGACTAACAGATACATTGTTCTAACCTTTTGACTAAGCAAAATGAATACGAGATCTTCTAAGTACTGACATCATCACGGTAAAACTATTCATTTTTTTATCTTTAACCCTCAAAAGATAACGTCTGCATTAATTATTTTCATCATATTTCCTTAACAATTTCTCAATATCAACACTAATACATTAATCATACGCCGCGCCTAAAAAATCCGACGATGTTGAAATGGCCTCAACGTGCTCCAACTTGCCTTTCAAATGAACGCGCCAAGCCAGCTTGATAAATCTCTCAAACTTCCAATCATGCTTCGTTACAATGCATTACGGACACAGGTCAATAAGCAAACACATTACCGAACAACGCTCCTGGCCATTTATTAATTATAATCTCACCTTACATACCTGCATACCTTTTTAATACAGTAATTTAGATCTTTCGGATTTTTTAGGCGCGAGTAATATTTAATATTACTTAAAATTCGAGTAAGTTTTGAGTACGTTCAACAAATTTTCATGTATTTTAAGTATCTCTTCTTTTGTTTTTCCTGCATTTGGACTAATTTTGTAATCTCTAATTGAAACAGTGAAAACAAGAAAAAAGTGCTTGGTTCATTTTATATACCTTCCTCATTTATGGACCGAATATGATGCAAAAATTATTCAAACGTTTTTTAAAATCGCATTCGTTTCTTGTCGATGTTCACCCATCATTTTAAACTTACTTCCAAGGACGAGTTCATCAAGGAATATATAAATCCTTTAAAACTGATTCAAAATTATATTTTTTTAGAACACAATACAAAAAGTGTCATAATGCTTCAGTATATATACAAAAGTTCATATTCATCCGTTTCCCCCCCCCCAGACACCTCCCCCAACCCATGAGGTGGTACAACACCCCCCCCCCCCCAAACCACGCCCCCACCCCCCCCCATAAATTTTTAATTTATATTTGCTCTTACATTTAATTATATTATATAAAATAATGAATTGGAAGTAAGCCATCTTGTTTTGAACTCTAACTCTCTTTTTGAAACATACATAATTTATCAAATTCTATTTCCATATTAAATTTATTTTCTCAGTAACTAATGCATAAAGCTTTGTTTGTTAATTCAACAATCTATAGATGTCTTTCGATTGAGCCACGAAATATATACAGCTTTCTCAAAACTTAACATAAAATATGAGATTACTTTTTTTCAAAGCAGCTCAGGTCTCGATTCCTTAATCTTTCTTTACGACGTGTTGGAAATGCATGACTTACCTTAATTAACTTGTGTAAGTTAAACATTTTTATACATATATTTTATATATTCAACCAATTCGCCTAAATGGGAATGTTTCCATGTCGAATTTCATTCAGAATAATCTTCGAGCTTGTTTCATTCTAACGAACCAACTCTGCGTATTGCGTGTTATATTGTCATTACCCCATAAAATAGCATTGTTGGAGATATTAGTTTTTACACTTATTTTGCAGAAAATACCATGATTTTAACTGGACCTGATAAAAAGATAGTAATCTTACCACTGATAATGTCTACCACATTTTCATATTTACAATTTAGTTCAGAAAGAAATTCA
>JAMKCH010073526.1:0-121461 GCA_023653785.1 Ophioderma brevispina | reverse complement strand
CAACAACTTTCATAACGGCACGGGGTCAGTCAGTCAGTTACACGGATGTGCTCATACTGGCTGGTCTGTCGACCAGCCCAAAAATGGTTACACTCGCGAAAACGACGGATTCTTTTTTACTACATTTTTCAGACTGAAATGGGCGTAAAATTATTAAAAAATTAAAAAGGGCCGTTGTGCAGGTTGTAGGTGTTAGAGATAGGGAAATTACGGATGATCCTGTGGCGTGTGCGCTGATTTGACGACAAGAAAATTGTCTTAATATATAATAACGTAGTCCTATTTGTATTAAAAAGTATAGGCTTGAGTTCGCCTTTATTTTTTACGTAAAGGAAATATGTCAAGATTTTTGTCAAGCTCAGTTTGATTACATTCATAAACTAATGTAATACATCACGAATCCCGAAAAAATAATACAATTGATGTAAAATTAACAAAATAGAGGCATTTTAAATTTTTGCTTTTTAGGCATCGAAGAAACGGGCGGCATTTTTTCGCCATGATTCATGATCACAAAAGCGCCCAATTTTGCTCTTCTCGTGACGTCAAAGTGATGACCAGTGCTGGTGAAAATCGATTTTTGGTATGCAATGAAGTTACCACATGCCAAACACTAATTTTGGGAGTTATGATATACGAATGGGTAAAGTGCATGAGATATAGTCAGATCAACTCATCGTGTCACAGAAGAAAAGTTTTGGATACCGTCGATTAGTTGGGAGAGGAGACAGAAAAAGAAAATATTTGGGCCGATTCACTTTCATGACAAACTAATATAATATGGCTTTTATGTTTATTGACAGTTTTAGAAGAGAGGCAAAGAATTTGTTGTTCGATCAAAAGTCAGTGACATACATTGAATGCCTCTGAAGCAAATACGATTAGTCAGAGTCTGTTGAGAGATATGTAGCTCTAAATGCGCAGAGTTGATTTGAATGCTTTCATTATAAAGCATACGGATTGATTTTCATTGCTATCGGACTACATGTTTAATAGGTTTAACGTGGAATTTTATTTCCACCCACTGCAACATGCCCTCATTCAATGCTGTACCTTCGAAAAGAGTACTAGAGTGACACGATCGGTTTAATCTACTATAGTGGTGTTTACGAAATATTTTAGGATTTTGAGACAGCTGGCGAAGGGGATGCAAATTGTTTCTATTAATAATTTAACCAAGTTCTCAATTCAACAAGTGACAATCGTGTTGACTCGAATTGTTATTGTTGTCACTGCTGAACTGTAAATATTGATTGATTAATGAAGTAATATAAAATTGAAATAAGTTAAGAATGACATATTTTGTTTCATTTTGTTGTGTTTAATTATTCTGATATAAAAAATCACATCGATCGCAGTTCACTCGAATAGGAAGTGGCAACCGGCGATATGATGGTCATCACTTGACGTCACCATTTGCCTGCGATGTGGATTTGTCGGAATCGTAATTCGAGTAAAAGCTCTTGGCGGAAAATAAAAGGGCAAAAATACTAACAAAGGTGTGACAATTGTAACGTATTTTGATTTATATGTAATCTACGTTACCTCAGCTTTCTATCCATACCCCAAATTTTCAAATATTCAAACATGAATATTCTTAAACGGTTGTTATTATTCACTGGACGGTGTTTAATCATTTACGCATCCCCCTGACAAACCTAGTTAATAAAAATAAACATGGTAAATTGACAAGTCAAGTTGTGGCTTGCGATGCGACTTGAGAAAGTGTCCCGTCTTGTGAAAATACGATAATCAATTTTGTGCCACAAAAGAAAACGGGGGCAGTTAATAAACAAGTCTATGGAGGTCGGAGAGAAAAACAAAAAAAAATAAAAAAAAAAAAGAAAAAAAAGTGTTCGTCACTTCTCAGTGAACGAGCAGGTAGGAACAATATCCTAGCCATTGAGATGTTCGCTCTAACTGCAAGGAGACGTTCTCTCGCCAGAGCGAATATGTGTGAGCGAATGTCTCTCGACTGAGAGCAATTCTATGGGAACGGTGCCTAACATGATGTTTCCGGAAACCTGCTTCCACAGCTACACTTGCCACATCAGTTTGTTTATATCTGCTCTAAAGGACCAATTTACAGAATAATTAACACAAACATTACCATTTTGTACATTCTTGATTTTTTGTGGGGAAGCTCCGTATTTGCATAGGTTTGTATAGTAATGGCGCTCGCAGTCGCTCGATGAAAGGGTAATTATTTTTTATGATTATGTAATTAATTTGTTTCATGCATATGAACATAAATAAGCAGAAAAAATCTGGCAACAGGGTTTGCTATTTTTATTTTTAAAAATCACACTCCCGATGGTGCCTAAGTGGTGGGGTTCATAGGGACCAAGCTAATTATTCATAACGGGCGAGAAATTTTAGAATTTTTTTTTTTTATGAAAGAAGCGCATCGATAAGTTCGAAATATTTTTCACGAGTGACAAATCCGGCCGAAAAACCCCCCCCCCCAAAATCTGGGGACATGACACCCCCCCCCCCCACCCGTAGGCACTTAAGTGTTAATCCCGTTTATTTTGTGAGCGTTCCCAAACGAATTTCTAAAATAACGGCATTTTTAGGAGGAGTCCTTCGCCTGGTTGCTTGGCAACCGTAATGCACTCCTTCTGTGTACTCGCCCTCCTGGTTTCCAATTACAGGCGCTTGCCTTTTGTTTGCGCTCGGCCTTCATTTGTCAGTGCGTGTTTTGCTTCTCCCTTGACCCATTGTATTTGGTTACTCGCTTTTCATTCGCCGCCCAGAGGTCGTGTTTTATGTTTCTGACATGATCTCCACAACTATAAAAAATCTTCTTGCATGGATCTATCTGAGCCTTGATGTAAGAGTATCTTGACTTTTTTTTTTTTATTAGCTAAGCGATGAAAAAGCAAGTTTCTATTTAGGAATTAGTCACTAAAAAGCGAGAAAAACAGTGTACTTCCATATCGGCCGAACAAACAGTCAAACAGGTTTTGTGATTGTCTACTTGTATACTCTACCATGGATTGCAGTCTCGATAAAAGGTCAGCATGCAGTCATCTATCGCTATACGGGATTGTTGATCTTGTTTTAATCTCGAGTTTATGAGGGCCGCATCCGTTGTTCTGTTTGCCGGTAAGAAACCTCATGACATGACAGTCCACCTGGAACTTGGCAATCGTTGGGCTCTGTCTGCCAGCGATACTGGTGAGGTATGCACCCCCGGGAATCTGTGATGGAGCTTCGCGAAAGCCTTGCGACCGGTCTTCAGCCCGAATCGTCTCCTGTGCTCAAATTAGCGTTTACGGCTCCGTTGACGGCGAAATGTTCTCCTCGTGAGGACTTTAGCGAAACTCTATGCCTGGTTCGGCGTTGGTGTGGAAATATTTGAGATATCCCCATATCTTAAGACAGTTTTTGTTTTACACAGTACAGAACTATACGATTATCACCTCTCCAGTGTTTGTATTGCGATTACTTGGACCTATCAGTTCAGGCTGTCGAGAGCCGGATTCCACTCAAATCCAAGTCTTAACAGCTTATGTGAGCATCATAGACACAATAAACTTTTGGGAAGTTGTTTACTATAAGTACAAAATCCACTCTTGTACCTTAATCCTAAGTAGTAAAAGGGACTTCTACCGTGATGAACCTTTAAATTTGGGCGTACTACAGAAAATAGCGGTCCATAACTAAAACGTCATTCCGAGTAAGAATGCTTCGTTTGGCTCGTATATTTAGGGTTGCATTACGAACTAGTCCTAGGCCTATGACGGCCATTTTTTTTTTTGTGTTCTATAATTCGAATTCGGGTTCCGACTGACTTGGATAGAAGTTAGTGTGGTTCGCATATAAAATTTGCATTGACCTTTATCGTTTGTTTGTTCATCTGCCTTTATTCCTTCCAGTCAATCTTTGCATCCAGAGGCCATACATTAACTATCAAGAACTGAAGTGGTGGTCAATATACAATTTGTGTATATCAAAAGGCATGTATGAGTTTAGACTTCCATTCATCAACTAAGGCGTTGGCGTTACCTTCATGTTAAAAATGCTACACTGTAATTTTTGTCTCTTCTCCAAGGTCAATCTGTTTGCCAAAAAATCAATTTTTTCATTATCTGGGCTTTGATACATCATATTGACTAAGCATTTGGTGGTATATGCGCTTCGTTAACCTGATTAAGTACCACATACACCCTGCCCTTCAAATAGGCTTTTGTTTACTGTTTTGCCCGAAATTTCATTGGTTCAATTATCCTGGCTTTTGATACATCATAATGACTAAGCATTTGGATGTATTTGCTCGTTACCATGATTAGGTTACTACATAACTCGGCCCTCCAAATAGGCTATTGGTATTGTTTGCCCCAAAATCATTTGGTCAATTATCCTGGGCTTTGTTACATCATAATAACTAACATTATGGTATTTGCTCCGTTACATGAGAGTACATCACATAAACCTCGGCCCTTCAAATAGGCTTTGTTGCCGGGTGTTGTTAAGTGATCATAAGATGCGAAGCGGCGTGCTTGAATGAGTTTTTGTATCATGGCGATTCATCTTATGTTATTTGATTGCCAGTACTTACATTTTTACTTGATGGCTCCCCTCTAGCCATAATATTGTTCAGCTAATATCACCCTTTACCACCTACTGGGTAATTCAATGTTTGTCCCTGCATGTGTCTGAATGAAGTCTATTGGTCACATCTTCATATGTTTTATTCAAAATACATGATAGTACCGAAAAAAGTTCGTTCTTTGACATGGCATATTTTATCCTCAATTTGCACTTTATACAACTCCCTTCTCGGTCTTTTGTCCTCTATATTCGCGGTCCCGTTTTTGCTATATGTCATTTTTTTCAACAGTATGTCCAAGGTCAGAGGGTCTGAATGTGGTCCTATCATACTCTCTACATCAATCAGTCATTCAATCTAATTTATTTCATCTCGCATCAAGTATACAATTTGAATAAGTGCATGATAAACAAAACAAAATATAATTTATAGATATACGTATGCATGATAACCAACCAAATATACATTTAATGAATACAATGTGCTGCATTATAAGCAAACATTATAAAGGTTGAGATGAGGACAATGATAACGCATACGTGGGATTGCAGTGCCCTTGTTACAAACGGTTTACAGTAATTACTATTGTAACGATTGGCAACATACATTTCCCAATAACTCTTCTATAAAAGCCGATAATATCAATACAATTATATAGTTTTTAAAGATAAAATGTTAATATTAAAAATGTATATTGTATGAGCGATAGAGTGGGGAAATGTCCTGGATTTAAAAGGAATTTCAAGATGAAATATTAGCACTTAATTGTTTAATCAGCGGAGGTGATTGCGGTATATTGGGGTTGAGTCTTGGTGCACTTTCCATTTATCAGTAGAGCGGTTACCCACCCCAGTGATTTGAAGTGGCTAATTTGGCATAGGGATTTTAGGGAATGTACCTGGTTTATCGTACGTTGCCTTTTGTCTAATCTATTAGTAGCTCAATTATGCCTCAAATATCACCAGGTTAAAATAGGTAAATGTATTTTATGCGTTCTTAATGATGGACAGTTTGCTATTTTAACAACAAAATAACTTATATTTGTTTCATATATAGACTTCGACAATTGTATGCATATGAATACTGTACAATAATATTAACGACGATATCTAAATCCCCAGCCTTGTCATTGCTAAAACCTGAAGTTATGGACACGACTGGTTCTTTTTTGTTTTCACCCGATGCGTGTGCATAAGACGTTCCTTACGTAGGACTTTTGTTGCATTCATGAACACTTCTGTGCCAGGTCCGGTTGGGTTTTTACGCAGATTGAAAGTTTTGACTACGGAACGGTGGCTTGCCTGTTCGAATCTCATGGCATCCTTATGGTCATTAGGTGTTTATAACACCCACTTTAAATCGGCAGTTCAAACGATAAACATACCGGGTTAGGTGCCTTTTCTGGTTGTTTACGTTAAAGTTGGCCGTGTCCCTAGCTCTCCATTATTAATTTCGAAAGTAATAAAATTAATATTAATACCAGTGCTCAATCATGGCGCAAGTTGTTCAGGTTTTAAATCCACTTAAGTCAGCATTTTTCAAACAAGTTTTGTAAAATGACAAGGCAATGTTTACGTTGTGAATGGCGTGTTCATTGACCTTTTTTCCCAATATTGATTTGAATGTAATTTAATTTTGGCATTAAATTTATAATAATAGCAGTGGCACACTTGATTTGCCTAGCTTTATTAATATAAGAAAAAATGCATGAAATTGGTGTACCATTTTCAGCCGGCTCAACAAGCCGTGTCATCCATACTTCGGTTTCGACAGCTACTTTTGAGGTTGTAGTTTAAAACTTTTGTGATGTTTCCTTAGCATATCGGGTTAACTCGGCTGCGTACTTTGTGCTAATCGTTTCACACGGGATTATTGGCGTTAAAAACTGTTTGCTCTTTTTACTGCAGTTCAAGTTCACGTCTCTTGTCGCCCTTGTTGGTAGCCTATCTAGTTGAATTGCGCTCGCTCATCATTCACACTGCACGTTTCAAATCTTGCCTTACCTCATAAAATCTTTATTTGGCCAGAACTCAGTTGTTTGTTTGTGAAAAAAATTTTTTTTTTACCCATGAAGATCGGGGAAGACTGCATTTATGTGCGCAGTTGCTAGAGTGGCAGTAAAAAGTTTGCCCATTCCCTTCATAATTATCTAGTGTCTGTGCTGCTCTTTTATCATCGTTTGGAATTCCTCTCTTGTTTGTGTTTTAATTCATATTCTCTGTAATACTCCAAGCAGGGACGTACATGACTATTTAAATCTGTTATAAAAAAAAATAAATCCCAAAATCCGGGAGAAATCCTGCCAGTAAACCTGAAAGGTCACGTTCCTATGCTAAAGCACCCTCTTTTCACTCTTCGTGCGGTACTAGCTCTTGAAAAAATCAATATTTTCTGCAATGTATTTTGATTTTTTTTCTGTTTTTCTCTTGATTGTCAATATTACATGGCCTCTCTAACGTGATGCTTTTGGTTGCTATCCAAATCCTCCGACAGTTGAAATCGTTGCTCCAACGATACTCATTTTCTGTGAGTCATAACATGCTGCTGCAGCGTTATGCTTAGGCTCTCCGGGGCGGGATCCAGGATTTAAAAAACGTCAAATTCAGGGGGGCTGAAGGGCTGTCTTGTCTCAAAATGTCCGGATTTTGGCAAGATTTTGGGCAGATTAACCGGGAACCGCCCCTGCCCCCCAACTCCCCCTGGATCCGCCGCCTGCTCCTCAATGTCAATCACGGGGAGTCACTTAGTATCCTAGGCTTCCATATCTGCTAAATTCAACCCCACCAATTCATTGGTCGTTATGATGTCTCTGCTCGAACCTTATCTTATAAGGGTGCAGGTGCAGGTAAACGGTGTGCTATTTCTCTGATCAAGACTCCTCATAAAGCTTGCAACTTTATAGTAACGTCCGCGTCAGCATGTATATGGTCCATGCTTTTCCCTATTATAGAATTTGTCGGGTTGGGTTATATCTGCTAAGGCTAAGGGACTCTGTCTTTCGACATTATTCTTGGTGTCCTGTGATTCTTTAATATGTTTTATAGCCTCATAGTTTCCCTATCACGTTCTAGTACTTTACTCCATGCCCCGTTGACTATACTCTTTTTGTGAAATTGGGGGGGGGGGATGTGGCAAGTTACTATAATAAGTACTTGTGTGGAGGCATTTGATAGTTGAATTTGTCCAATTTACTCAAAAATTTACATTTAAGAAGCTAAATGGCAATACCTGAATTTTGTAATAGAGTGATTCTTTCTCAAGTAATGCCCCTTGGAACTTTGGTTGAATCTGTTTGGGGCGAGCCCCCTGCAAGTTCCATGAAATCCACCACTTCAGGACTTTTGTATTCAGAATGAAATCGAATTTCTCCAGCTAAAGAAATTATCCAATGTAATACAGTTTATTTTCGAGTCTGAAAATTGACTAATCTTAAGGATTCTTGTGTAGTCAGTTTCCACTTCAAAATTCTTGATAACTTAAATGTTCTTTAAGTTGCGGAAAATTGTAATCTATATTTTCTATGTGAGCCATTAGGTTGTGATAGTTTGGGTTTGGCATTCGACTTAAAATATAGTTTTATCCTTGGTGTAAGAACTCCAGTCGGAAAATTGTTATCTATATTTATCCTAAGTGAGCCATTAGGTGTGATAGTTAAGGGTTTTTGGCACTCGACTAAAATAGTTTTTATCCTTGGAGTAAAACTCTAGGTGTGACGTTAGAGTTTAGCAACGATACGGGAAATATATGGTTATCCTTAGAGTAAGCCTCTGGTGTTAAAAGATACAAGAAAACACCATCAAAAATCACACTTACGTCAACTTGGTAATGTAATTTCTCATACTGAAAAAACATGTACGCGAATCTAGCTGTGGCATCCAATAATAAAATCGAACCAACGTTCTTGGTGCGTCGAAGAAGCGCAAGCTCCACATTTTTGTAAGAAACCTCATTCCATAATGCCAAATATTACAACCTTGCCAACAAACCAGGAACATCTTTATGGAAGCTCTCGTTGCATCTTTAAGGATAACTTTAAACGGCATGTCAACTGCCTACTGAAATCAATCTGTAAAATTGTAACTTTAAAAAATCAAAGTCTGGGCAAAACTATTCTAAAGACAGTACCTTTAGGATTGGGAACTGCATTGTAACTGTTTTACTGAATAATTGTAAAATTTAACTTTAAAAAATCAATTCGACAAAACTATTCTAACGACAGTTACTTTAGATTTGGAAGCTGCAATTGTAACTGTTTACTGCAATAATTGCAAATTTAACTTTAAAACATCAAATCTGCAAAACTTTTCTAAAGACAGTACCTTTAGGTTTTGTAAGAGCTGCATGAACTGTTTACTGAAATAATATTTAAAATTTAACTTTAACAAATCAATTCTGCAACTATTCTAAAGACAGTAACTAATCTCATCTTCTCGCGTCCTTTCCTTCCATATTTACGGTTGTATAAAAAGTAAAATATCATATGCCAAAATGAAGACAAATACTTTAAAGCGTATTTTATACTTAGTGACATGAGGAGATTTTTTTAGGATACAATGTCTCTCAATTGCACGATCGATTGTAGACACCTACCAAGAACGTTTCGAAGGTTTCTTGGACAAACAAGTACAAGAAAACAGCAAACCTTGTTTTTACTTGCCCTGCACTATCGTAAACGTCCCCCATAGAACCCCCTTTCCATCTGTCGTGCACGACCGAAAGTACTAAATCATCATATTATTACATAAAGACGGCGTACTCGGCTTGTATTCACGCAGGTGTGATCTAATACATGGGAAAGCTTTCCACATATGCAAAAACCCGGTTCGAAGAAAATTGAGGGCGCTTCTTTCTGGAAATCTCCCCCTCATGTCCTTTTAAAGGTTGACTCCAGGGGGTAGGACATCCAACCTAACGCAACAGCAAATTCAAACGGCTCACCTTTCCGGGTGCTAGTCTGTTTTTAAAGACATTAACGGTAAGAGGGCGCTCTTACGCATATCGAACGGTTACACACAGACTTGAAAGTAATCCAATTTATTCCAGTTTAAATTCAAGCTAAACCATTTGAATTTCCAATTTTTAAAACCATGTTTTGAATTAGTCCAAATTACAATTTTCTTACTACTTAATATCTGAATGGGAATTCATGTTTCTAAATGTCTACTGAGGTTTATAGTTGTAGAGTGAACCAATTCATGCTGTGATTTGGAATGCTTGCAATACATTTCGTATCAATTTGTTATTTTAGTGTTGGATAGGGCAGGTCAAGTTCCAACAGGTGCTCCATTACTCATGTACTTCACCGACAAGTGTGGACTAGCCAATAGCCCTCGGCTGCGGGTGGTGCCGTGGGCATGATAATACTACCGCCTCTTACCGAACACTTGATCCAAAAACTACTCATGGCGTGGAGCATCCATCTCTTGGGGTTGCCAAATTACACACAACTGTTGCAGGAGCACTGATGCGTCCACCCAGTACTACAAAGAGAAACGCTCTTATTCTCGAATCTACGGAGAAGATGACAACCTGGTGAGAAACCCACGCCCAGTGATTTCTTAACACCATTAAGCGCTTTTCTCGACTGATGAAGGAACATCTGAGCGTAGACGTCTTCCGTAAGCAGCCACGCTTTGTGCTGGTATCCGTGTATATTTCTATGGCTGGCGTACAGTTTTGCCGGGCTGGCATCTTTTCCTCGTGCCAAATGCTCTCAGTCAGAACATTGCACCTTACGATGCGGCCTTCCTTGCTTCCATTGGTGGTGTAGGGAAACATCATTGGCCGCGCCTTCAATGGACCCTTGCTGGACCATAAGATCTTCAGCGATGCAATGTGTTTGTTCTCATTCATCCTGCTGATGATATTTTCTCTCTTATTGTCCATTAGTCAGGATTACCCCATTATGGCCCTGTTGGCATTTTGGGGCAGTGTTCTGACAATTGGTGCCAGTTATGCGGTTACCATAGTGATTGCCAAAAATCTTGATGGGGATGAAGAATATATCATGGCAGCTGTTGGGTGGATCATTTCTTCATGGGCTTCGGGGCTCTGATGGAGGCACACTTGTAGGTAAGAGACCAGATATCAATCTTTCATATGTGTTTGAAATGCTACGTATCGTCCTGAAATAACGATTTTTTGTATACAACGAAGATTCTCGATATGCTTGCCTCAGACATGTCGGCATGCCTCATTTTATAGCACGTACCCAAACCGTTCAAAATAGATTTACAGCTAATACAGACGGGGAAAAACACCCACCACACCAATTTAGGCGCTTTGCCACTGGGGTCGGTCACACGGGTTCCCACCGAACCCACATAAAAGGAACCACATATCCGAATTTTTAGTCGGATTTTCGTGTTTACATGTTAAGCCAACAACGACGTCTAAATGTGTGATTTCTTGGCCGCCACGCCGATTGGTCTGGTAGTACCCGGCAAAAACGCCCTCTTTGTCAATTATGATAACTTACCCGCTAAACGCAAACGAATGAATTGACTGCAGGGCGCGCTTTTAAAAAGAGAGAAAATTCGCATCTTTCCAAGAACATTGGTAAAATGTTGTTATTTCTTTTATCAAGAGTAAATTCAACCAAAAATATTATTGAATTGCACTCTTTTCGGACGTGGCCCTGCAGTCATTACCTAAAAGAGTGAAATTCACTCTTTTTCATTTAGAGAGTTAAAAAAATATGCATTCGCTGTGGAGCGTTATCTGTTCTATATAGGGAAAAGGTAGAAATTACATATCAGTAGTATATTTTGTAGCAGCATCTTAACACTTAAGTGCCCAAGGGGGGGGAGGGTTCCATAGTACCCAACATTTGATTTTTTGCGATTTCTCGGTTACGCAATCAAATTTTTCAAGGAGTTTTTTTGCTAATTGTCTGATTTATGAATGCGCTTCTCCTGATACAAAAAAAAATAAATCCGCCCACGGCTTCATTAAAAAAAAAAAAAAAAAAAAAACGGCTTCATTAAAATAATTAGGTTGGGTCCCTAGGAACCCCCCCCCCCGGGCACTAACGGAAGTGAAAAAGCAAGATATTTTACTAATTAAAAAATTAAAGTAATTAAATCCTGGGATTTATTTCCTTAGATATATACCTTAGGAGGTAATTAATTAATAATTAATAATACTTAAATCAAATAACCTTTTATATGCTGATAGCATCAATTTTAATTTTGTCATGCCGTTCTCTGAAACTGTGTAAGTCTATTGGGAAAATAAGGCGATTTTGAAGTTTCTGAGGAAAAATACAAGATGGTATAAAATTTGGCTATATTTGAAATGATATTTTAATTGGTTATCAGAGTCGATTATGAATTATTTGGATCAAAACCTATATTGGAGTTGTGAGGATGAAATGTGCGAACACTCCTTTCGAAGAGTGACAATTTCAAGTGGCCATAAGGTCATAGGTCAACGGTCGTATTTTCATTATTTTGTGGGTATGTGGTTTCAGTGACACCCATTATTTGGTTGTTAGTGTCATGATCAAACACCCTCCACCACGGGAAGAAAGTGGTTATGTGGGTTGGGTCCTAGGAACCCCCCCCACACCCCCCCCCCTTGGGCAGAACGGAAGTTTTTTTTTTAGCGGGGCACTTAAAGCGACTAATTGCCATAAAAAAATATTCAGAACATATGAAAATGGACCCTACTGAAATCACTTCCACAAGTTTGAAAAACACTTTGGAGTTTACATTCTGTAAAAACAGTAAAAACAGGAAAAAGTTCCAGCGGGGGAGGTGGCAGTTCGTGGCAATTTCTGGAAAAGGATGCTAAATTTACTGCCAGCATTACTAAACTTGAAAAACTGCTGTCATCAGCTCACAGACCAGGTGCTATTGTATAGGTGGTAATCCGGCTTAATCCATCTTCACTTGCCAAGATCAATATCTTCTACAAGCCTAAAGTCCATCTGCATCCTGGTCTGAATGTTTTGAATGTCACCAAAACATGCTAGATACACTGTAAAATTCGTCAGGGATGTCAACACCGGGTTTTTGTCTCCAGAATTGCCCACAAGCCTACCTTTCCTCTGGAAACTTTCTGTTTTTTACTGTTTTTACAGAATTGCTAAACATCAAATTGTTTAACAACTTGTGGAAGTGATTTCGTAGGATGTCTTTCATTATGTCTGAATATTTTTTTATACATTATGTGCTTTATGTTAAGTGGGGTATATTGATGATTTTTGAGATAAATAAAAGCCATTTTTGGGTCCATTTTGAAAGTGATCTTGGGTTTATATCGGATTTTATTATCAATAATACACACTATCTGGGTAGCATTCCAATTTTGAGTTTGTTAGAATATACACCTGGCAAAAAAAGTTCTCGGCATTTTTGCGAGCAGTATTGTGGCCAAGTCCGACCCTTTTGAAGTTTTCGGAATTATACATTTGTTGCCTAGGTCCTTGCCCTTTCATTTAATACCTGGCTTGTAAAACGCATGCAGAAAAGGCCGCGGGGGGGATAGAAAAGCACGAAAAGAGCAACCCCCAAAACCCAAAGTTGCCGTTTTTGGATTTTCAATGGACATTGCAGTGTACCGAGACACGAACACGGTTGTACCACAATCAATATTGCAAGTAGGCTTCTCGCTCATTCAGTCGGGAAAAACCTCTTTGTGCAAAATCAATACACACGTATTATTGCGTTGTACACACAGTGACCATTGAAAAATCCAAAACTGCCACTTTTTGGTTTTGGGGGTTTGCGTCTTTCGGGCGCGCGATCTCAGCCATTTTTGCACGTTTTTTTACAAGCGAGGTTTTAAATGAAAGACAAGACTAGGCAACAAAATGTAATTTCGAAACTTCAAAATGGTCTGACCTTGGCACAGTACTGATCAAAAAACTGCCGATATACTTTTTGTGCCAGGTGTATTTTTCGGATTTTGCCTTTGCTCTCTTGGACCAAAACCTCGCTGCGTTGAGATTACCATGCGCTGTTACAGGTGTTTTGAGTCAATCCACAAATGCCACCAGTTTGGGGAAATTTTCACCTCAATAGGGTCATGTGATCCAAAAAACCCTATTCTTAACACATAAACCCTTGACTTTAATGCTCATTTTAGCCCCTCAGCGTTAGTACTTAGGGATTTTTGCATGATTATGAAATGTCCTTGTGGTTCTTAAACTTTTGAACACTTTTTTACCCTTAAATACTGACATGTGTTTAGTACAGTTCAGTACATAGGCACTTGCTATTCATAGTGATGTCACAACCTTGAAGCAGCTTGCGGTTTATTCTCTAAGGTGCCGAATTCCTAAGTGTGTCAGAGATTTCGAAATGTTTTTTTTTTTTCGTGTAGTAATTAAAAATCGTAATAACTAGAATTTCGCGGCCTTCTAGGCTTTCGCGCTAGCTATATTCAAAGAATATAAGCTGTGGGCCGCCCAGACCTGTGGACCTGGCAGGGACCTTGATCTCAAACATTATGAGGGATCGCTATGGTGCACCTATGACAAAAGTTGGTTCCAATTGAACTTCAAGTTTTCAATTTAGATGAATTTTACATTTTTAGCCCATTTTTCAACTTGACCTCACATGACCTTTGACCTTCAAACATGACCTTTGCCTCCTCAAAACATAGGACGGATCCCATTGTGCACCTATGACAAAAGTTTGGTTCCAATGAAGTTAAACTTTTCAATTGAGGTGAATTTAAAAAACAAAACTTAACAGTTCTGTGACACAAATCCACAAATACAAACATACAACTAAGATGGCGCCCACAAAAAAAGGATAGTCACCTAAAATGCTAATTCCAAAGTTGGAGATGAATTGGATTTTCATTTCATGCTGTAAACATGTATGTCAGGATAACATGCCATAGCATCTGTGGATAGAAAAAAATCAGGATCCGGAATTTTATAACGAAGTTGCGATTTTCTCTATGAAGGACTTCGATTTGAGCTTAATTATTTTAACATGATTAGTATACTGGACAAGCACGTATGTAATTGCAAAAAACACGATTTGTTTGAAAATTGAGGGCGCCCTCCTCGGGAAATCTCTGAGTCGCCCTGTTAACCAACTGTGTCTGTGGTTTTGGTAATCAAGCTCATATCCTTATATGTTTGATCTCTACATGATTTTTATCCTGTTTGATACAGGGTCAACGTACGATCTGACGGGATTCTATCACCTCGGTTTTCTAGTGATGGGCGGATTTGAATTGCTTGTGACTGTGGGCACTCTCCTAGAATTGGTGCACCGTCGTTTCACTGAAACTTGCGGGACCCATATGTGATATGTGAACGTGATTCTGCTCCTCGATGATGAATATGAAATCAAGCGTTCCGGATTATGACCTCTCCAAAATTTGATAATTTGGGCTAAAAATTCGAGTTAACGATGGTCTTTCATTCGTATAAAAAAGTTATATAATAATATAAAAACTAAAAAACACATAACAAAACCAAACAAAAACCAAAACGAAAAACAAAACATATAATATTATATATAGAGAGAGAGAGATGCGAGGCGGAGAGAGAGAGAGAGAGGAGAGAAGGGTGGCGCTATGCGGTAAGTAATATAGAATCATAGGTGCTAAAGGTACGCACATACGCATTTGAAATATTTTTAATGCGCCGTAAGGCCTATAAAGAAGAACAAGTCAATTGGAAAGATAAGAAAGATAGGTAAAGAAAAGCCTCAAAAGATCAATCGCGGGAATCGAACAGGGTCACCTGCGTACATGGCCAGATGTGATAACCATCTACACCACGAGTCCCACACGCTGAGTACAACTTTGATGGTATATTAGCTAATAGCTGTAGAGGCTATATAGGTGGCGCCGATACGAACAGTATATTTAACAGAGTCAAGGGTGGCGCTATGCGGTAAGGTAATATAGAATCAGAGGTGCTAAAGGGTACGCACATACCGAATTTGAAATATTTTTAATGCGCCGTTAGCCTAGAAAGAAAAAACAAGTCAATTGGAAAGAAAGAAAGACAGATAGAAGAAAAACGCCTCAAAGAGCACTCGCCGGGAATCGAACCCGCGCACCTGCGTACATGGCAGATGTGATAACCATCTACACACGAGTCCACACGGTGAGATACAATTTGAGTATATAGCTATAGCTGTAGGGCTATATAGGTGGCGCCCGTCGTTACGTAACAGTATATTTAACAGAGTCAAGGGTGGCGCTAGGCGGTAAGTTATATGAATCATGTGTGCTAAGGGTACGAACATTACCGCAATTTGAAATATTTTTAAATGGCCGTTAGGCCGATAAAGAAGAACAAGTCATATTGGAACGAAAGAAAGATCAGAGTAGAGAAAGCCTCAAAGAGCAATCGCCGGGAATCGAACCCGGGTCCACCTGCGTACATGGCAGAGGTGATAAACCATCGACACCAAGAGTCCACACGGCTGATTTACAACTTTTGAGGATATAAGCTATATAGCTGTAGGGAGATATATATTATATTAGACACCTTACAGACTGACTCAGAGATTTTTGAAAAATGTTGTATTTATGGAAAAATAGTCAAAATAGAACTAAAGATAGTCACCTGAAATGCCCCAATTACAAAGTTTGAGATGAAATCGGATTTTTCATTTCCATGCAGTAAGTAAACATTTATGTGTAGTATACAGTGGAACCATAGGATCTTGTGTATAACTAAATTTCCGGATCCAGAATTTATAACAAAGTTGTGATTTTCTAATGAAGGGACTCGATTTGAGCTTACTATTTCACACAGTTTTTGAGTATATGGACAGCATTATGTACAGACTGTCCCAATAAAACTATCATTCAAATAAAAATTATTAAAAAATAATAAAATGTGCATTTGCCAGTATTTTGACTTTATTTTAACAAGATCCTAAGCTAAATCCTGCTTTAGTCCATCAATTTGATGGGACCCTAAGCAGTTTTGAAAAACACAAGGTTTAAAATAACCACAAGAAACTAAAGGTATAAGGCCGTTTAGCATCATTGTGGATTAAACCCTTTTTCAAACAAAGAATACTTGGCTTAAGGTCAGTTGAATGTAGTATCTTGCACTGAACTAATCAATATATTATTTCAGTGAAAGCCGAGAAAGAAATTATTGTTAATGTTGTGGTGAAGAGGGACCTCACTCTAAGGTGACACTAATCATGAAATGCATGGAAATTGGGGAATTCTGACTCTGAAACTAATGTAACAGTGTACTACAAGCAAGGTGTGTGGACAACGCTGTCTAAAGCTTGTTGTGTGGACAACGCTCTTATGTGGAGGGATAATTACCCTTCCCCTATCCCCCACTGACTCCAATATTGCAGGAGGAAAAGGAAGGAATATGATGAAGAAAGCAGTGTTAACAAAGAGCAATAGGAAAGGGAACGGTTGTTGTGTTCAAAGTTCTCTGTTTACTTTCAACAAGAGTGATTTTATGGTTCTACTTCTGGGGCCGGAAACCTGGACGTAAGTAAAGCTGAGACAACAAGACGGTTTGGAATAGAATTTCCCATTTCTACATGTATTTGTTAGTAATGCGCCATTATAAAGTGATAAAGATTACGTTAAATCACAAGAAGTAGCAGTTTATAACTTACTTTTTATTTTAAGTTTCAATAAGAATGCCTTGAAGTTGATTTTGCAATTGAACTTTGTTGGTATCAGAAATAGCCGAAAATGGCCCCCAAAACAGGTTTTTTCAAACTGTATCAGATAGTAGCAAAAACTCCTGAACCAGACCCCCAAATTACACCAACTAAAATATCCTTGAAAGCTGGAACACTCCTAAAAAGAATCAGTTAAACTCCGTTGAGATGAACTTAAATTTTTGGCTAAAATTAATCTTTGATTGTATAGTGTTTTGGGACAGTCTGTATATGCAAGTAAAACACAATTTGTTTGAAAATTGAGGGCGCCCCTCTCGGGAAATCTCTGAGTCAGCCTTTGAAATACAGTTACCACATCAAACCCAGTTATAGGATGAAGCTTAACCTTTAATATTCAATTCTTCTAATCTCTTCTGAAGAATGACTATGAAATCAAGTATTATGTCAAAACTCTGAGTGTGTGTGGTAAAAGAACCCCATGATTCTCCACAACTCGACGTCAGCAGTATAAACCAGTGCAGATCAAACTCATTCAGAGGGAGACGGCGCCTGGATGTCGATTGAGGATGGTTTTGTTAAATTGGCACCAACAACGTTATCACTCTTATGGCTTGCCATCGTGTCACGTGTCCAAGTCAGACAGCAGGTACGCTTTGTGCCTGCACGGCCCATTAAATTTTTAGTGCTTAAATTGAATAGAAAAGACGTCCTATATTAATGTGGGATTAACTTTGGGTGTTGGTTCTGCACAAATATGTTAGGTCATAATAGCTTGCCAATCAAAATGATTTCTTGATTTTGGCTCATCTTCTTCCTTGTTGAAATAAATGAATGAAATAGACGGTCAAAGTTATCTGACACCACTCCAGCAGAGTTTGATTGTTTATTTTTCTTCGTGAATGAGGCCATAGTCAATCTAAATCGGGCGGTTATAACAACTCACAAAGCTTTTCAATCGTCATGGAAAATAACAATGGCTTTGCAGTCCCAGTCAAAATTGATTGAAGTCCCGTGGTCCTATTCATAATTGGCGGATTTAACTTATCTAGCACAATATTTGCTGCGTCAATGGGGCGTGGTGTACCTCTCTTGCGTCACTGATATTAATAGTCGAAGAGGAAGAGAGAACCGTTCATGTGACCGTAAAGTTGAGATATACACAATGTTATTTGTGAAAATATAGATTAGGTGTTGTAGAATAAAAATCTTGCCGGGTGACCATTGGGAATTCTTGGGCATTTGAAAATCCAGATGGCGTCGCCATAATGATTAATTATCTATTCAACACCTATATTTTCAAACTATGGAGGTTACTAGATATGCTATCTGACCTATATGATCCAAGGAACAAGTTTATGGGACTTGTAACATACTTCAAATTCAAACTAAAGCCAGCATATACATAATTTTAAAATATGCCAGATAACAGAAAGTATTGTTTTTTAAGAGATCACGTTTTTGGCCTGCAATATTGATTGACTCATGTTAACACTTTAAAAGTATCAGAATACATTTATTGTGTCTAACAAACTAACCTAATACTTCTGTTTATTTTGTTATCGCACAGGTATTTGCTGTATAGGGCATTATTGTAAAATGATTAGATCTGGCTTCCATATGATTTGAAGTATGACTTAATGTACAAGTGCATGCACTTGTTCATTGGGTCATATAGATTATCTAGATAACTCCCATAGTTTGTACTATAGTGGTTGAATAAATAATTATCATTTATGGCGACGCCCTTTTATTTCTCAAAATGTCAAAGGATGCCCAGGTGGCACCGCCCGATGATTCTTATTCTACACACTAATTTTGGTAACCAAAGGCTGTACATACTACAAACTTTACGGTCAGGCCATAAACTTAGACATATCTCTAGATTCTCAGAAGAAAAAGAGATAATAACGTTTTGAAGATTTATTCGGAGGACAGAAGGAGAACACGGATTTTGTCCACTGCAGAGAATGGGTAAGTGGCCCATTGGTCTCGGTTCATTGTTTCGCTACTTTGCATAGAGCCAGACCACCGTCAAATCACGTCATGTGGCTTCCGGCTCGCGTTGACCAATGGGCGTCGGCATTTCACCGGGCTTTGGCGTTTTTCAGAAATCCGTCGTCACATAGCATCAGATCTGCGTAGGAGACGGTCATGGTTTTAGTTACTTGACAATAAATTGTTTTCCCACCCTCATCTCCCTTGTTATAGAGGGTGTAGGAATGCACCAGTTTTTTCTTATTAATATTTCTTAGCCAAAAGGCAGCATTGACATTTATTTGGCCATTATTTGGTTCATATTAAATAGCAATATTATCTTTACGGAAACAGATGTGAGCGAGCCAGAGGGAACTGACTTCAGGCTCTGCAGTTTATGCTCTATGTATTAAGTACAGCATTATCAAATGTTATGCTGCAAAGATAGCAAAATATAATGGTATTTCATTAATTTAGGTCAGGCAATCATAGAGGTAATTAACTTCAGATTTTTGGCATCAGTCTCCGGCATTAATTAAAATAATTAAATTGCAAATTATCTTAGATATTGGATGGCTGCGAGCTTTAGAGGTTAACTGACGTCAGGTTCAACAGTTTATGGTAAATATTCAAACAATTGTTTTACGGCAGTTCTTGAGGGTAGTGACGTTAGGAAGTCCCATTTCAAGCTTTTCCTGATTCACAACTTTAATCCAATAATTTCTAGTTGATCCCTTAAAGACTGCATGATCGAGAGTAGAGTAAAGCCAGGCTTAAATGGTAAGAGTTCCAAATATGTATGTCAGCCTAATATTGGTACAAGGTTCTCTGGTGATAGTAATAATGATGTATAATTTTGGCTTGTAGTCATTTAAATTATGGTGGTTAAAATTTGGCAAGAAAACTAAGTAAAATTAAAAAAAAAAAATATAAGAATTTTATTATTTTACATATGTGGTTGTCATACTAAAATAGTGCATTGTGGGTTATTACAGACTCCACTGTTGGGCTTTACAGAGGGCTCAATCTGTGGTATAGGTTTACACATGTAATAGGGAAGCTGTCGCCAAAGTAACCATGGGTTGAAGACTGTTCTCAACACAGGCAAGGCCATACAGCAGGCCGCAGAGCGGGAGGTATAGAAAGGCTTATTTTACTTTCCCGTATGCACAGTCAAAGTGGATTTTGAATATAATTAGATTTGCACTTAGGTGATCGGTAAAACCACTTGTATCTGTTGACTTTACAAATACTTTCGTACAAATGGACAGGCAAGGTTAGTTAAAGAACCATCTGATGATCATCCTTGCAAATCAATGCAAATAAATTCACATTTGGTCCAAATCGGATCTTATGTTGAGTAAAAATATAGTGAAGATTACGCTTTCAAAAACTTTGAAAATGTTAACTTGCGAAAGTTATCATAGGCGCGAACCTCTATCATGGGAAACCGTACGATAATTGGCTTCAAAATATTAACATTAACCATTGAACTTGGAGGGGGTATAACAGCAGGAGGGGACCTAGCATTTTTATAATCAAGTCCTAATAAAATGGACGCTACAATAATACTATTGTAACGGTTATGAATGCCGAGAAAGGAAAATGGGACGTGTTGTTAACTAGGGCGGGGTCTATATGAATATTACGGGCGTGCGAGGAGACTCTGGCTGCCCAAATCAACAGCTGTGGTGCTGAATGGCGAGTGATGCACCATGCAAAGCCCAGGAAAATGGAGGTCGGGTACGTTCAATTTTGTTAACAATATGCAGCGTGGTTGCTGACGACGCCGTTGATTTCCAGCTATCTGTCGGAGCGAAAATGTTTATATTCCTTTCACTTTTTTTATCAGAAATTTGCTTTTACTACAACTGGTTGGAACTTTATCTCATTTTAGACACCATTTATAACTATTTAAAGTAAGTAATACAGTCAGGAACTAGCAAATTATGAACATCACTTTGCGCGGAAGGAAAATTCAAAATTGCAGTGGAACTCTTGCTCGCTTGTATTTTGCAGGCGATAAATGGGCCAAAGATGAGGCTGTGTGGCAGACGTCAGGCATCACTGATCAATCTCGTATTGAACGAGCTTGCAAGTAAAGTTGTGCAGTTCATTAACGAAGAGGTTGCGGTATGCCTGCATATGTGAAAACTACTCGCGTTGTTGGAGAACCTGTTATGAATGAATAAAGGGAACTTTGTCCTACGCACGATTGTGAGCAAGTTGGCACCCATTGTCTTGTCCAATTTTGCCAGGACAACAATTTTTTTCAAAGAAAGAGAACATGTGCACACACTAGAAGTGAGAACATGAGGAGAGAGAACTGCTTTGATAATTTTTTAATAGGCAAACTTATGTACTTCCCAGTGGTGCGTGTCAGCTTTGTAAACGCTAGAGATTGCCGCTAGCCTATACAAGTTCCAGCGATTTTGTAATTATTAATAGGGGTCTTGTTTTAACTCCATAGCAGGCGCAGTCATTGGTTATATTTTTTTAACTCTAGGAGCTCTAACGTGATAATGTGACATGGACAAAACATATGATAAAAACCTGAATGGGGAAAAATACCAAAAACGTAATGTCAATTTAATTAGGCATTAATAATTGAATCCTTTTTTATTGACAAACTACACTCTTATAGAAATCTTTTTTCACACCCTTTTATGATTTAAAAACAAATTTAATTTGACCAATTTTTTTTTTTTTTGGCAAAATGTATTTTAAACAAATATATTTAAATCTTGCATTTATTTCAAAAATATTGGTACAAATTCTATTTAAAAAACACCCAACAATTATTATCTTAGCTTACAAATTACCTTTGAAAGGGAGTATAAATCATTAAATGTAAAATCGACATTTTTACAAATTTTAAAATTATTGTACGCGAATGTTAATATTATAATCATTTTTATTTCTTTACCTGTCATTTCTAACATTTCTGCCTGTCTCCAATTCAATTATTAATCCTTGTTCGGTAGGTCCTGTGTTGTCGTCATTAGAAAATCTAATGCGTGAAGCATTGTTGATAATACCCTTACAATTCTTTGTTATGAGTAATATACCAAACGTACGCAACGACCTCTCACTCTCGTTTGGATTTTGGGGGGAAAAACGAGTATATATAAACCTTGCGAGTTAATAAAAACAGAACGAAATCATGTGTTGAGTGGTCCTGTTATATGGGAATTATTCATTACTTGACTCAGAAATTTGAGTTTTGACAAATTTAAAGCTTGTTTGTTCAACGTGGAAATGTTACAAGCTTTCTATTAGTCAAGAACTCAATGCGTTGAGTAAAACAACCAACAAGCCGTAAGTTGAGGTACAAAAAAAGCTTTCTATTTTTAAAGCAAAACGCGTTGGACAAATAGTGTTTCCATGTGAAAACGCAAACGCCGTGTGACAAACAAGCTTTTATTGGTAAATGCTTAACGCGGTTAAACAAACACGCGTTTATTGTTCATGGCTTAAACATATTAGCACCTTTTTGAAGAGCGCCCCAATTTTCAAACAGTTGAGACTTTTACACGGTTGCAGTGGTAACTGGCTAGTAAACTCTACCTGTTGAATGGTTAAGCTCTCTACAATGTCTAAGTGTCGCAAACGAATGAATTTTGTAACTAGACAGATAATTTAATATCGGGATGGCTCCTGATAATAATTCAACGGCTGCTGGAAAAGGCCTCCAATATGGAAAATAGCCGGTGTAAATAGCGCCATTTACGATTACGCTCATCTATTAGTTGGTTATGGTTCCGGCAAGTGAAGGAGATGTCATTTTTTTTTGAGGTGGCACTATTCTATATGGGACGGACATAAACCTAGGCATTTCCAGCTCTGCCGTTAAGTACAATCTTAGCGATTCCCAATTCTAATTACAAAAATCGCGTCATTTTCATGAATTATACGCATTTTTGAGCATTCTCTTTCGGCAGGTAGTTTTCTATACAATTACCAACATAGCTGTGCAAAAATATCAAATTTTGAAATTGGGGGCGCTCTTCAAAAAATGTCCTAATATTGCTTTAAGGGTGATTTCAAAATCGGTTGCTCGCCGATTACTCTTGGAACTTTCCGATGGGAATCAATCTCTTTTGTTCAAAACAATGAAACGCGAGTAAATCGCAACGAACCGGCAGTTAACGGACGGACCAGTTTTGAAGCCGCACCTTAAATCTTAAAAAAACATTTCTGATGGTCGAAAGTGTAACGCTTTGAACAAACAAGATTTCTATTGGTCGAAAGTTCAACGCGTTGAACAAACAAGCTTTCTATTGGTCGAAAACGCATTTAATAATCATTTAACAAAGTTTTCTATTGGTTAGAGTTCAAGGCGTTCAAGTTGAAGAAACAAGACTTTTGTACTAAAAGATGTTAGTAGGGTGGCCACAATGTGGACATGGCACCGATTATGCGGAAGTGGGCACAGGAAGGGTACCTCCCTCCGCACGAAGCGCGGAACCCTTGCAATATTTGGTTTTCAAGATACATTTTCTAATGGAAAAGTTGATGTTCCCAAAAATTACAAATTGGATAATAAAATACTTTGGTAAAGTTATGTTTTGAATGGAGCACAAATATACTTAAAATGTTTGACCTCCCCCCAATACCGGCTGGAAATTTTGTGGACCAAATTTTTTTTGATCACCCCCACACATATTTTCCAACCTCCCTTATGAACACTCCTTAAGTGTCTCATTTTCGCCTTTTCCCTAGATAACGAGCGTAAATCTAAGATAACAAAGACTTATCGTGGGATTACGATTCCTTTAGGTGGTTTGGCCTTACAAACCATTATAAGGCTCCTATCTAGGGATAAGAGATCTAAACTATAAACTATCACACGACCCAGCACCGAAGTACCTTGGCGTACGCGTCACAATGGACTACAGCCTTACTTCCAATCAACACACCAAGGCAGTCACTGCCAATACGCAGTCTCGTGTTACTCGCCTCAGAAGACTCGCAGGAACTGGATGGGGTGCATCTTCGACACTTAGTTTACATACATCAACTATTGCTTTTGGCATACTCACCTGCTGAATATCTGCACCGGTAACTTTGGCAGGGCGGCGCCAGGGTAAATCATAGGAGGGCGAAACAGAGAGGGGGCGAAACAGTAAAAATGAACTCATGAACCCTAATTTTTTTGGCGCAATTTATTGCGTAAAACCCCTGATTTTCCTAATTTTGAAACTCTTGGGGGGGGGGGGGCGGGCCGCTACCACCGCCCCCCCCCTGCGGGGGGGGGCGCCGCCCCCTGCCAGTAAGTATTCACTCACAGTGTACACAAGATTGATGTCGTTCTGAAATGGTGCAAATGAGACTTGTTAGTGGGTTTGTCTTTTGGCGACGTCCTTTGGAAAATACCGTTTCCTCCGAATGCGAAGCAACCGATGGCACAAGTTTACCCTACCAAGAAATGTTGTTTTGGCTCATTTCATTATTTAATTACGCCAGTATGGCACGGTGTTTTTGCTTAGTCTCGTTAATGTGACCGTGCCATGACGACGTTTAGTTCTGTGCCGGACTCCATAGCACAACGGCCTTAAGGTCAGTAGTCATCGTTCTGCTTATGGTGCAACGGTTATTGTTGCCAATCACAACCTTGCTTTTGTACAGCTTGGTTAGTTGTCCAATGACAAGCACCTTTTTTGTCGCTTTTATTTGGATTATCATTTCACTTCACATCAACTGCTGTCAGCCTTCGACCCGAATAGGATCAAAAATTTTCTTCTTGCACATTGGCAATTCGCGCTAAATTAAATTTCGGCAGGATTGCTGTTTTTGTGTTACTAAACTATCGGAATCTCGCTTCTCATCATCGGTCTTTTGAAATTTACTACAGTGCATGTCACTTGGAATTTAATGTGTACTTTGTATTTTCAGTCCTTACCCACCTTCATTGCTGCGAACATTACCGATAGCTGTAATTATGGGAAGGCGCAGAGGCACGAACGGACTCATAAACCTAACGCCAGACCCTAAGCAGTGCAGTCAGATTGAGTTGCAGATAACTCAACGGCACATCTCCCAGGCGGCTCTTGGGGAAGGCATACTATATTACAAGCCCGTGGGTGCAGCCTGCATCTAAAGTTTTAGACTTACATTGAACATTGTGTGGAGATCCTGAGAAATCACAACAAATCCAACAATAACAAGGTGGACGTAGCCAGAAGTCATGACATGGAACGCATCAACTTCAAGTAGTGACCGTAAATCAGCTCCATATACCTTGTACAGTAGTACAGGAAATTACAGGATCAACACTACATTCACAGCCCTGTTCAGACCATTAGCATCGATACAAGTGCCAAATGTCCCCGATTATTAAGGTAATTGGTTCGGACAGTAGCTACTTAACAATCTCTTGTTAATACAATTACAATGTTGTTTGGGCCTCCTACTGGGTAGTGTGAATATGGATTGCGCGGCATTAAGACTTAAATTGGTAGTGACCATAGTAGGGCTATTTAGCCCATTATCGACCATGCATCAAACTTTGGGAACCTAACTTAGTGGTTCACATGGTTGTAATTGCCAATTGCAATCCAAATTCATACGGCACTTCATGTACCCAAACATGGTGTGGTAACGGTTCAGGTCTCGTGCGTAATTCCATTGTCCTAAAAAACCCAGCATCCTAATTATGTAATCAAGGTACACTAATTTGTTTTTATGATAACAATGATAGCGATGTGAGGAATGTTAGTGTGGGTTATGTATGACCAACACGGTTTGTGGTTTCCTCCCTTTGTCCCTTCATCAACCGTTACACCATGTGGCCTAATGTCCATCTTCAATTATGAATTATCAGGTAATTATTTTTATCGAAACGTGACTAATTTCCAATGCTTGGTGAATACCAACGTTCACAGGCTGATCGGCCTCCTTCTTTCGTGTGAATTATGATTTATGTGCAATATTTTCATTTGGGAGTACCAGAAGTAGGGCTATTATAGTAGATCCAACCAATCGTGTCAACCAGAAGAAAAGTTTTGACAGCGTCGATTAGTTGGGAGAGGAGGCAGAAAGAAAATATGTGTCCCGATTCATCACCTGTTTCATGAAAGAACTAAGATATTCTGGCCTTTCAATGTTGAATCATTTGCATGAGAGTGTAAAGACTTTGTGCGCCTTCGTATCCAAAACCGGGAGCCCACAAGTCAGTAACATTCAACTCAGCGTACAACAGTGAATACCACTGAAGCAAATCGATTTCAATAGTCAGCTTACATTGACTTGGAGATGCTTTTAAGCTCGTTGAAATTGATTTTTCTCGGTATAGATGACCACAACGTTTCAATAGATTTAGGGGGAATTTTAATTTCCACCCCTGCCCATGCCCCCATCATTCTGCCACATACCTGAGAAAAGTACTAGAGGTGGACACGATGGGTTGAATCTACTATTAACATATTGTTTCCTAGCATCATCAGTTGTGGGTGCTCAATTGTGTTTATTCTGTCATTTCAATTACCCAAACATCAGAATTGGTCTAGTTGTATAGTAAAGTTGGGTCATGATAACTTAATTATCCCAACTTCCTCTAATACTGGTATTCCTTGCACGATAATTTGTAGTCCCAGTTGTCATTGATAGCAATGTTGTGAATGGTTTTGTTGGTTTTAATGTCCAATCACCGATTGGTTTAAGTTTGGTGTCGTTTTTTTCGTACATAAAAAAAAACAACATGCCAAAAATCGTTATTGGGGGCTTAAATGATTTGCCTTCATTGCTGTTTAAGGTGTTTCAAATTTTACAGCATCTTTGGGTAATTCATTCTTAAAAATGCCACCAAGTGAGGCATTCCGTCAATACAAAGTGGGGCAAATGTATTTTTGATTTTTTTTGTGGCATTTTATTAAAGGCACATCCTTTTTGGAAGCATTAGGTTGCGTCAAAATAAATCAAAGGTTTCATTGATCTTCAAATGTAAAATTCCCTTTTTTGATTGAATACAGTCGTGCGTCTGAAATTTTTAATGATGGTTTTTTTAATTTTGATGGAAGTTTAAGTTTAAGTTTTGATTAAGTAAGTTTTAATTTGCGTATAAATCATAAGAGTTTCTTGAGGGACACAAATCTGCCTTCAGGGGGTTTCAAAAAAAAGAAAAAAAAAGAAGGAGCAATTGAAATTTTAAGGTGGTTGTCAGTTCATGCGTATTCTGTGACCCATACAATAAGTCCTTTTCCAATGTTTGGTTTTCTAGTCTTTTATTTTTAGGCTCTGTACCAAATTGCAGTACCGGGTTAGTTAAGGTTCATTCAAAAATTCTTGTCCTTTTTGCCAGGGTGGTTCTCTGAAATGTTGGGCGTAGTGTTGTTAAAAGTTTGCCATGTACAACACACTTTTGTTTCGCAATTCAATTCGTGTGGTGGGGGCAAGTACGGGGTGCCTTTATAGCGGGGAGATATCGAATCAGATCCGCCCTTGCCACGATATATCCCGTTGTTGTCCATTATTTATTGATAGGCTTTAAACCATAGGGCTTCATGCTCGTCGGCATTTTTTGTAACTTTTTTCATATTTTGATTGGGTTAGTCAAAAGGCCGCAATCACTGATAGTTCTCATTTTATCCCTAACGTACCTTGAGGTTGTTAAAGGTACATGGCCCGAGCGCTAATTGCCTCGTCCCAAGAAGCCCAGATTTTACCGGAAAGTGGTTCGCGCATGTTAGTATCAAAAGAATGCTATTTTTCTCATTTACCCTGTGAATTTAGAGCCAAATCTGTTTGGTTCGTAAGTTAGGGGCGTAAATGTGCCCCAGTTTAGTCGTCCAATTTTACATTTTTCACAGTATTCTTGCGGCTTACAAATTCACATTCTTAGCTTTTCTCACATAAACGGGTTGAAATATCGGCGCGAAATTTACAGATGTGCAGTTTTGGAGTGTAAGAACAATCTTTCACGATGGAATTCCATATCCGTAATAGGGCCACCACTTGTGTGTCCCGCCATCGTTTATTGCCGCTAATAAGAGGGTTGCGGTATCGTGTTTTTTACCTATATTAGGTAAAGTTCCCGTATGCGTGGGGCAGGGGTGAACGTGAGTTGGGGTGCAAAATAAGGCATTTAGGTATTCTTAGGGATATCGGGTGATTTTTTATATTCGGTGGCGAGTGGTTGTAGAATAGGGTTCTTGTAATTTTTGCGATATATGTGCTTTTTCATAGAATCAGTGATTAGAGGCGATCTACTTCCTAGTCATATTAGGTCCCCATTTGTTTCAGTAGCAAATTATTTCATTCCACATGAAAAAAATTCATATATTTTAATTTAAAAGTATGCAAATTACTTCAGTCGGGTTCGGTCTCTGTGGGGATTGAGTAAGTTTTCGGTTTTACTCTCTTTTGCTTGGTAAGCCATTTCACAACGAAGGGCCCTCTTTCGTAGATTTGATAGATCCGACTTTTATCAGGGCCAGAGTGATTTGGAAAACGTGGTGTTTGTTCTTGAAAAAGTTAAGGAACCATATTTTCTCATCAAATGAGGTCCAGGACAAGATGATTTACATCCTTTCACGTGATAGTGATGGAAGTCGGTTTTATATTTTTTTCGTTAAAAACATCTAGGAAATGAAGGGCCATCGCCATTTTTCTGCATAGTGTTTTGTTTAAAAATATTGGTGCCCACATAGGTGGGACGAAAAATGTCTTTTTTTCTCTGATCCACCACTTGGAACTCCTGGAGAATTTCCTTGGGGATATGCTATTCTATTGTAAACCTGAAGTTTAGTAAAGCGCCGCAATGTTGTCGCTGCCGGGCATTGGATAACCATTCGTTTCCCTATACCTCCTGTACAAACACATTATTTTGCATGTGTTTTGGCCACATATTTGTATTTATTGAATTTCCTTGCCTTAACAAGGTACATGTTCCCTTACAGTCCTAAAATGGTGTAAGAACTTATGAGCAATGAATTATTGCAAACGACCCATTTATCACTATAGCAAAAAAAGGAATGACGATTTTGTACCCCTAACCTCCTTAAAATACTTTCTGGGAAGAACCATTATTTTCTTGAGTATAACTTACTTTACAATGATTTTGAAAAACTTTATTGCAATTCAAAAGAAGATATGTTAAAGATTGGAACTGACAATCATCCAGAATTAGTGCTCTGATTTTCTCATATTTTTGGACCATATAGGTGGCTGTTGTTAAAAGTTGCAATCGTTTAAGGCTTCACATTCAAGGGATTTTCACCTGGAATTTGCTATAGAATCAGTTATGAGTATATTTGGGGGTCTTTTAAAGGATCCCAAAATGAAATGTTTTTCATGCTGGTGAACCCTTGCCTGACTATATCAAACCAGAAAAGTGGTTTCTTTTTAATTTTATAGTTTCGATATAGTACAACTTACAACCCCTACCCCCTAAGGAAAAGGGCTTATTACCAAAGCATAAATTTAATCGTTCCTTCCTAAAGCTCCCTGCACTGCATGATCTTCTTCTTAAATTTTAGTTTGGCCTTATCAGTACAACTTTCAAACTCTCCTTTGGTAGCAAAATGAACTACTTGATACAGAAGATTATTACTATGAGACTAAAATTCATGTATTGTAATAACTGCTATATAATCGGATTTAGGGTAGGGGTAACATATTGGAAAGAAGGACCTTGATAGAGTCACAAAACAAGGATTTATTTTGAATGTATAATGAGAAAAGATATCACCATTTACTACTTATCATATCCAGTTTGAAGGATTTCCTGGAACATCATTATGTCATTTCAGATATTTAGGATTTCGTGTAGAAATCCACAAAACTGGTCAAATTAACAGTTTTGTATAGTAGGGAAATGCCCCAAGAGATTCTCCTGCCTGGGTGAAACATGCGTCGATCTTACAATACTTCGGGTTTTCCAATCGCATACCCAAGGACAATTCTCTTCTCCAGGAGTTCCAAGTGGGTCCGAGCAAAAACAGCATTTTTTTTCGGTCCAACCCTAGTGCACAGGTACACAAGCCATCCGTATTACATCATATTAAAGGGTGGTTCCAGGTGGCCTTTTGTCCAATCAGTTTTCCGAGCTTACCATCACTCTAGTTGTTGACATCGTAAACAGGTTGGGCGCAGAATTTTGCATGGAAGGGTTAAAAAGTTCATACTGCATGTTCAAAAGGGTTTTCCATCCTATATGGTGTCCTAGCCTCTGTACGACGAGTATTCCAATGTTTTTTTCGGTCAGCATGTGCCTAGCAGCGAGGCCGACGCAATTAAGCTTTTATTTATTCCATTTTCAGCATGCCATTGACAAATGCCCAATTTGGGGTGTCATGGGGGTAAAAGTTTCTTCTCACTTTTGGGGTTGTTGTCAGCTAATCAATTTGTGCGCATATAGCTTTAGGATAGAGGCAACCACTTTTCAGCGACTTTGGGCGGTGCGTCTAAAGAATGAATTTCCTTGCAAAATCAAGTAGGGGTGCATTTAAAAATTGGCTTCGACTTGGGTCTTCATCTACTAGAAAGGAGAATTTGTCTTTCGACATGCGTCTTGCTCCTACAAATCACGGAATGTACATCAATCTTGTCAATTGAAAGAAATGAAATCCAATAACTTTTTAAGGTTTTAAATGACTAGCTTCAATCTTTGTAGGCCTATGTGTGGCTAAAACTTCTTGTTGTAGTTATTTCATTACAATGAAATCACACGTAAATCCCTTTGGTCTTATATGTTTTGTTTCTTGGAAGTTGTTTTATGCCTCCTTCCTGCAAATTCCTCATACAGTTATATTTGTAAGTTTTTATGCACTAAACAACAATTTGTGAATTTACTACTGAAGGTATTTGGCTATTTATTCAAGCTTATTTCATTTAACGATTGGTTGGGTTTAAATTGGCAAGTTTTGTTTTTAGTGTTTTTCCCTTAAAGTGATGTTATTGCTATTGATACCAGTGCTATGTTATTTTATTTGATTTCATGTGTTTAAGCTCAAATACTAATTTAGTGTACCTATATTTCACTTGGTTTGTCATTGTCAGGTTAATAGCTAATTTCGCGCGCTTGGTTTCCATCTTTTGTTTAAACTGGGGCGTGTTATGGTTTGCTTTTAAGACTACCGTTGGTTTTGAGGCGCACCATTAATTGGTCCTTAACAGGTGACAAGCCTAATTGAGGAATAGTGTTATTACTTTTTCCTCCAATTCTTATTTCAGACAAACTATGCGTCTTGGCTATTGGGAGATAGTAACTCCATTTTGTTCAGCAAACAGACCGCCATTTGCAATGGTGGTGGAACATGTTTATGGAGTTGTTTAACTTGTGTAAAATGTTAACTTAAGGATAAGGTTAGGAAAGTTTATGTATCAAAGGGAGGGGAGAGACGCTACATGACGGAACTACGAAAAAGGGGAACGGACCAAGTCGCCGTCTCCTTAAAATTTCATAATTCATTTATGGAACCATTGGCACTTTTAATGGCAATATAAGGCGGATATTATAGAGGTTGCGTAATCAAGTCAACAGCTACTACTTTTCCTTTTCCTTATAATTGGGTCAGTTCTTTCTGATGGACTGGGATACAAACTTTGAGGAAAGAAAAGGGTAGGAAGTAAGGTGTACTAATAAACTTAAAGTAGCATGTAGAGTCATACTCATCACCCATTCACGATCTCTTTAAGTCAATAGTGAGATCAATACACCCGTTTTGGACCACTTGCAACTGTCTTTTATTTAAAGTGCAATTTAACAATGGCGCCAACAATTTTGACAGAACTGGTATAAGTAGAGGCAAATGCAAGACCTACTACCTCTGCTCCGCAATAGGCATAAAAATCGGTTGTGGGATCGTGCCATATTGACACGCAAGGTCATAATTTGCATGTTATAGCGCCCCTCTATATGCTTCTTCCCATAGGCTATAACTAGATTTTGATGGAATTCATGTTTGCCCGCATGGATTTCATCAAAATTCACACAGTGGCATAATTACACCATCTTAGTTTTCAAGTGTGTCGCAGTTGATATTTTGTTTATTATGGTTTTGTCCATATATGAGACTTTCAAATCAGCTGTGATGAAAGGGAAACGCTTAATAGTGTTTAGGTACACCCAATATAATTCACTCGGTATTTAGCAACAGATTCATGTAGTTGTAGAGCTTGATCGTATTCTTTTCATTGCACTCATCAAAAAAAATATATAAATATATTTAAAAAACCTGGGGATCTCTAATTTTCACACGTGCTCTGTTTGTTTAAACGCTTATTTGTTTTACGTAAATCAAATTCGCTCGAATTTTGCAACTTTCATGTAATGAATGGCTTGGTCATATTCATGCAGTTGCACTCATCGAATCAATCAATCACTTATTTTCAAATCATCTCATCCCACAATTGGGGCTGCTAATTTTCAGCAACAGATTTCAAATGCTCTATTGTTTTCATTAACAATCCATTCAGTTTAATAATTTTCCTTTTGATCACATTTGGTGACAAGATGCACTCATTTGGTGTAATATTCATTCAACATTAAAAAGGGGGGGGGGGGGGGGGGTTGGCGAGTTCCTAACCATTTCATGCCAGGAACTCGTTGGGAGGATTGGTTAGTTGTGCGAGTGTGATGTGGTAAAATACAGTTAATAAGTTTCAAATTATATAGCATTATGTATTATATTAAGCTCGAACATATTACATAATATTACATCTTCTTATATATTTTGATTTAGGCAGCCTCAACTGTCAGATATTCTAAATTACAGTACTGAGAAACTTTAATTTTATCGGTTAACTCTCTCGGGCACTTCCCTTGTGAGGAGACTCACGTACCTCTTGTGAGTTCCAAGCTGGCTACAAATAACATTTTATTTTAATATGAACTCTCCCTAACTACTTCCCCTGTGCGGAGGCGTACGAACCTTTGTGTAGTCTCAAGCTGGCTACAAAAACTATTAATAATAATACTAATGTATATTTAGGCGAGGTGTAAGGCTTCATCTTTAGCTTATTTCGTCTTAAGCTTAAGGTAGCCCGCCTTTGTTAATATGCGTAATACACCCATGCTTTTATTCAATGCTGCTCATTTTCTTAATGCTTAGGGTAGCTCGCCTTTATTAATATGTCGTAATTCACACATGCTTTTATTCATTGCTTGCTTCTTTGTTTTGCTACTTTTAGGCAGTTCCCTACAATGTAGTGGGAGCTCTTCCATTTATTACGGGTTTGTTTTTTGCTTAATTATTTGCTTCCTAATTTCTTAGGATACGCTCCTTAAACTCGGTCTTGCGTAAGTCACCAAACAGCCGCGAGTCCTATGATAATTTTTACGTTGCTTATACTTGCTCTATATATAGCCCGATATAGCTTTGCTTCTTTGCTACGCCTAGACGTTATACATTAATGAAATAATGATCATTACAGTACTCTGTATAGAATTTTAATAATGGCCACTAAATGTTGATCTTTGATGGCTGACAACTGGCAATTAAAAAGTTTTGCTACATTTTATTTTCTTTTGTAAGGGTACCTTCTATTCTGTCTCAAACCTAATTCGACCACCACAACACCCTTTGAGATCAAAAAAAAAAAAAAAAAAAAAAATTTAGAACGGACGAAATCACACTTTTTGCTACCCAATCCTTTACACTGCAAGTCGCAGTGTCCCATCGTCATCCTGGATCAATGGCAGATGGGCTGAGCATACATCTCTATACCTGACCCGAAGCAGTTTGTGGACAAGCCCATATTTGTAAGCCCTAAGACTGTGGCCTTGATAGAAATCATGTTACAAATCACTACATCACAGCATGGGTGTTGACTTTTATTGCTAACTGGATTGTGGAGATCCTTAACCCTGTTTGCCACATCATGAATGACTTTGAGGTCTACAAGTCCCCCAACTAGAATCCCAGGCCTGATCCACCTGGACTATGAAACTGTTATCTGGTTAAAGGCAGATCTTCCACAGTGGCTTTTGGACTTATACAACGACAAAAGCAAGAACACCATATAACACACGCTAACCTAGGATTTAACCAATAGAGCTTATGTTTGATTTTTCCAAGCTAAATCGCAAGTAAGAAACCGTGAACCATATAGTTTAGAGTTGCCATCCTAGGTTACTTACGCTCGTTCAGGCGAAAGTGATCACTTGTGCTTCCATACGCGTCCCTGTATAGTGTCCCACCTATTCGACACCTTTAGTTGGGAAAATGTGCGACGCAACTTTCCACGAATGAACTCACTGACTGTAAATTTTCTGTGAAACGTCAAATATAACTACATTCTGATCGCATCAAGTACAAGTTACAGGCAAAATCTGGCTTTGACGGCAACTTTGACGGTGAGTCTTGTCCATCATCAACCAGCAATATTTAATGACGGCACCGATTATGCAATCAATCAAAAGTGTACGCAGACTTCAAGCGTGCAGGCGACAAACAAAACGCGAACAGGTAAGTAGTTTCCTCAAACTATTCAATCTAAGACATTAATTTGCAAGTAGGAATTATTTCCGAATGTGGAACACAAGAAATCAGTTTAACATCAAACATTTTGTAGGTATGATTCAGACGGATTCAGACGGGTGTGGTAAATAAGAATGTGTCAGGAAGAACCGCGTCCTTGCTAGCTGGCCGGTTAGGTAGGTCCCAAGTTCGGGCATGGACAAAAATGACCTAATGTCTTATTACTCTGTTTACTGTTCTGAAGATTTCGCAACACTGCAACGTACCAACAAATTACAAATAGAAAAGGAGCGGAATTCATTGCATTTGCTTTCATTTCACGATTCCGATGAGTAGACCCCAACCCTTGATTCCCATTCTGAAAAAAAATGAAAAAATTGGACAATAAAATGAGGATAATCTGCCAACAATCAGGAAATATTATGTGTGTTGGTGCTGCCTGCTATGAGACAGAACGATCGCTGTCAATGTGTAAAGAGTACAAGGTTTCTCCGAATTTACAGTCATCAAATACGACTGAAAATTGGACATTCTGACTTTTAAAACACAAATTAGATTAATCTAGCAAACGTTGATATCTTGACCTACCCACTGTGATGCAAAATCTTGCGAAAACTCGGTGATCTAACATTGCAAATCGATTCAAACTAGAGCTGTATAAACGCTGTCCAGGCCGCCGTTCCGACCATTCACTTTTTCGGTCATGTAGAGTTGCCGGTTCGAAAGTCGAAGCACAGCCTACATCCCTCGATGAAATAGTGGTTTTTGGGCTCTTGTTTTGCATGACCTTTTCAAGGGGGAGAGGTCAATCTCTTGCACCAGTATTAAAGTACGTCTGTGTTACGTTAGCTTGATGCCTGTGTTGTACTAAATGGAGGAGAGCGGTTGCTTGGAGGAATTTCGAAGTGCAACTTGGGTAATCTCAGCCCCGCAACAATTTTGCAAAATAACAGTGGCGATCCTAGCAGTATAGGCATTTTATTTTACGTATTGACGGAATACAGGGTGATGAATCATTCATTATCCTTCCTGCGGGGATTCGGGCCGTACGTTCATGTTGTCTTGCACAGAAATAGTGACGTCATGCGTTGAAAAGTTTGCGTTCCCGTTTTCGAAACTAAGGGTGTATATTGTGTTCTCCATCGTAACTTAAAGCATCATTCATTTCAGCGAATACACTATTATAGCCTCGTCCACAAGGCCCGGGCAAAAGGTAACGGTTTATTCCGTATATGTGGACATAGTACACCGATACGTTTCTGATGAGAAAACCAAGAGAAGATATAAGTAGCATCCCACCAATGCATTGCCCAATGGACCGAGGTTTTGGCTACGGGTACTGGTGTGAATCGTTAGAGATGAAACATGGCTTAATTTAATAGTACTGATCACAAAACTTGCATTTTAAGAAGTTTGTCTCTACCGATCACATGACTACCTGTACAAAATTCTCCATTGGTAGCAATGCATTGTAGGAAGCTACTGATATCTTCTCTTGAGAAAACCTATTCGTTGCTCAACTTTTTATTTGTGCATGTTTTGCAAAGTCGCTTAAATACAACAAGACTGTCTAGCAATTCAACCTTTTAGTTATAGGCACTATCAGTGATTTGCTAAATAAAAAAAATTATCAAAATCAGACCTTTGCATGTTTGTAACATGTATAGGTATCCTATTTTACCCTACAAGTTCAAAAGAAACCTTAAGAACAAAATCGGATATTTTAGTCATTACTACCCGTACGGAAAATTTCTACAACACGTAATTGAATGGAGAGTCAGTCATGGCAAAACTGCTGTTTTCTTCCGTTTTCTGTCAATTTTTCAGTTGGAAATAATAATTTATGAGAATTCTACAATCTTATGCTTGGCTATCCTTGCAAATTTCCAATATTTTGACTATATCGGGTGAATCACTGACAGTGTCTTTTATCCGTATACCATATACGCTGTCCCTCATTCGACAGGTGTATTCAGATTCTCACAATTGGATATCTCCCCATTGAGTTTATCTGACCGCCTCCTATGGAAAGATTTTACATTTAAGTCCCTAAGGCTATGATCATCAGCGAGTTGCAAATATGGTATTTTGAAGATATCGTTTATGCTGACAGGTTTGTTGTGATCATTAGGATAAATATTATGATGAAACGGTTTCAGAAGTGAATTCTACAGCGAATTGCTAACGCTATTTACGGATTTTATTATACATTATTTTGTATTTCTATATTGAAATGAACTCCGGGTTCCAGGTGACTTCATCATTTTTATGGGAATCGTCGAAATAAATATGTTTAGCGATTGAACTCTACATTTGCTACCGTATATAAATTAGTTCACTCGTTAGCTACGTGGTAAACTCCAGTGGTGTAGTACTCATTGATTATAATGACATGCGGGTAAGTCACGCCATCTCTGTTTTTTTAAGTAACTAACATGATAATAATTAAACACAATATCGTCGAACAAGTGGTTTAAATATGTTAGTTTTCAATGCATGTTCCTCCCTCACACAGTCTTCATCTTGGATTCCATATGGGGTTACATAATTTTGCTCCAATGAGTATGCATGCGGCGAGTTTCTACGCAGTTTTTGCATACGTGTGTGCGTATCTGTTCGTGTGGTGGCTGGTATCTTTGTGTAGGTTTGTGTTTAACCAAGTTTTTTTTATAGACGTTTACCAATGGGGGGTGGGGGTAGTTACCCCCTCTTGGGGAATTATTTATAATGCACCCGACACTTATGATTACCAGTGGATAGCTATGGTCCTCCGCTTTCCATTGATACCAAAATAAGTACCAACATACCTGGTATGGCCTCACAATAACATCATAAAGTCCGCGAGTCGGTAACATTTTCCACAGAAAGTAGGCAATAATCCAATTTTGCACTTAAAAGTTAAGAATATCGGATTTCAAGCGTTTTTCAGCTCTATATGATGGCAATTGACATAATGTGCATAATATTTTTTTTAAATGTACCATAAAATATTCTTAGGTGGCAACCACCCCCTTACACTTCAACTTTTACGGCATACCCTAACCCAGGTAAAGGCTGGGTTAAATGCCAGCATAAAGTCCGCGAGTCGGCGAAATTGGAATTTTCCACAGAAAATAGGCGAAAATCCAATTTTGCACTAAAAGTTAGGAATATCGGATTTCAAGCGGTTTTCAGGTCTATATCGTCGTGGCCACGACATAGTGTCGAATCTGATTTTTTGGTCAAATTGAGTTAATAGTTGATTCTGGTTGCATTTTATGTACTCTTTAATTGTACCCAAAAATAAAAGTGAAATTACATCTCCTAACTAAAATAGCCGCAGTCGAATAACACCCATTTGTATAAAACGGGTTTCACAAACAATCGAATACGTATTCGCTAGCTTTGCGTGTCCAAATATCTCAAGCACACATATAAATTGCGAACGAATACGTATTCGCTGGGACAAAAATTGCTACTTCAGTGATCAAAATCGATAATAGGTCTGTCGAGATTTAAGGCAATCGGTGAAATTTACCTTTCTTCATGAGGGATTGGTTATGTTATTTCACATTTTAATTTTTGTGTTTTAATTATGTTACTTGTACTTATTGAAACCTACGGTCTGTGCGTCATGAAAAAGAACTATTCAAGTTTTGTAGTTTTAACATTTGTACAAATAAACCAAATTTATCACTTTTAGGGGGACATAGTGACATCAACCCTCGTATTACCAAAGGGGAGCCTGGGGAGGAGTTACCACCCCAGGTAAACTTTCCTCCGGTGCCCAAAAAGCTCCAAAACGTGACAAACTTTCGTTAAGTCTTCCATATTATTTCACATCCTTCTGCTCATTTTGGCGAAACAAATGTGAAGGTAGCACCGTCACCGGGGTTATTATCTCTACTACGCATTATTGAAAATGCAACATTCTGATTGATCAGTTTACTGCCCATTATTCTGCAATAATGAGCCGCTAATGCATTTTCTTATCATTTATTTTTATTCATAAGCATACAAAATACACAAATTAGGCATATTACCTTAAAACCTATACAAACAAACAAAATAAAATCAAGTTGTTTTAGTTAATAGAATAGAAATAAAGGCTCTGTAGCATCATCTATGGGCTCATAATGTATCCTCGGGCTGAAAAAAATAAAAAATATGGGCCCCATAGTTTTTCCGACATCGGGCACATTATTCGCCTATAAATGATACTGCATTACCCTTTAGTTATTAGTTCATTTGTTTTTAAATATTGTGCACTGTATGGCTCTAAAATTATATGTTGATTAAAAACTAGTCATTTTCCATATCATTTGGGGCCAAAATCCGCATGAAAATCCAATATTCCTACCTTTTTTATGCAAAATTTATTTTTTTCATTTTATACTCTGATGTGTGTCTGTGGAAATTACCAATTTTGCCAACTTGTGAACTTTGACGTCAATGTGACGCCATACTATGTTATGTTGGAAGCAATATAAAACGAAGGACCAAAGCTATCAACTGGTACCAACATCGAAATCATCTATTGCTTTATAATAATGAATTCTCGGGGTGTTTACCACCCCACCCCTTAGTAAACCGTGTTACAAAAATAGACTTGGTAAACATATTGTGAAAGTTTGATTTTCTTCGATGTTAACTTGGATATTCTGCAAATTACTAATGCATCATTTAAAAAAAACTCGACTTTCAGGAACAAATTTATATTTTCTTTGGGAATTTGTTATATATAAGCTTTAGTGCCATCTAAATTATTTAGATTATGTTAGATTTTACTATTGAGTAAATTACCCATTTAACTGTTAATTCGTTTCAAGTTTGGTATATATTTTAAGCGTGTACATTACTTTAAAAGATGGGAACTATATATGTAATTTGAAATTTAAGAAAACGAGAAAAATATGGTTGTCATAAAGTTGTATAGACCACTTTTATCCTCCAAAACCTTTTGAGTTATGAAACATTCCAGTTATATTTTAAATATTTTCTCAGCTCAATGTTTGAACAGTTCTAGGCAATATTTATTGTGTGTTGCAAAATGCATACTATAGGTTTTCCCAGTTAATTTCGCACTTGTGTAATTGATTTTAATAAACCAGGTAATTGAATTTTGTCCTAAGAATGTGAATCGCGAGAAACACAAAACCGATTTAACTTTTCAGTAACTGATGTTCATTTTTGTTTCATTGTATTTCAACTGTGTGTCGTTGATATTCGTAAAATCCGTTGACAAATTCGTCCCGCGTGGCGATGACTACTGAATAGAAAAAGCAATTTAGTCTTTTATAATTGATTTGTCTTGATTAGTCTTGTCTTTCATATTCGTCGGGTAATCATTAAATGGAATAAAGTGTTTATTTCATGATTGGTTGTCACCTTATAGGCCATATATCCAATTCAGTGCATGTAAGAAGCAGCCTTCGTCTAGGTAAAAGGTGCGGGTGGGGTGGTTGCACTATGCTTATTTGAATAAACTTCTATCTATGTGGGTGGTCATAAAGGATAGAATTCTGCCATGAAAAAAATAAAAAATATGGGCCCCATAGTTTTTCCGACATCGGGCACATTATTCGCCTATAAATGATACTGCATTACCCTTTAGTTATTAGTTCATTTGTTTTTAAATATTGTGCACTGTATGGCTCTAAAATTATATGTTGATTAAAAACTAGTCATTTTCCATATCATTTGGGGCCAAAATCCGCATGAAAATCCAATATTCCTACCTTTTTTATGCAAAATTTATTTTTTTCATTTTATACTCTGATGTGTGTCTGTGGAAATTACCAATTTTTGCCAACTTGTGAACTTTGACGTCAATGTGACGCCATACTATGTTATGTTGGAAGCAATATAAAACGAAGGACCAAAGCTATCACTGGTTACAACATCGAAATCATCTATTGCTTTTTTTATATCAAATCATGATTGTAGTGATTTGACCATGTGATAGTTTTTTACTATCACATGGCTGAAAAAAACAGGTGATATCATGATATAAAACAAAAGTTGAACTGCCTAAATTCGTTGCAATATAAAAATATCATTCGGGGTCAAATTTTCCTGTTCCATCCATTTCACTACTCGGCACTCGTCTTCGCCTCAGGTGAAATAAAAAGTCAAAATTGACATCATGATAGATTTTTTTACTATCACCTCTTGGGCATTCAATATTTGTAGAATATAATGAATCTCTTCTCGTGGTGTTTACCCACCCCACCACCCCTTAGTAAACCGTGTTACAAAAATAGACTTGGTAAACATATTGTGAAAGTTTGATTTTCTTCGATGTTAACTTGGATATTCTGCAAATTACTAATGCATCATTTAAAAAAACTCGACTTTCAGGAACAAATTTATATTTTCTTTGGGAATTTGTTATATATAAGCTTTAGTGCCATCTAAATTATTTAGATTATGTTAGATTTTACTATTGAGTAAATTACCCATTTAACTGTTAATTCGTTTCAAGTTTGGTATATATTTTAAGCGTGTACATTACTTTAAAAGATGGGAACTATATATGTAATTTGAAATTTAAGAAAACGAGAAAAATATGGTTGTCATAAAGTTGTATAGACCACTTTTATCCTCCAAACCTTTTGAGTTATGAAACATTCCAGTTATATTTTAAATATTTTCTCAGCTCAATGTTTGAACAGTTCTAGGCAATATTTATTGTGTGTTGCAAAATGCATACTATAGGTTTTCCCAGTTAATTTCGCACTTGTGTAATTGATTTTAATAAACCAGGTAATTGAATTTTGTCCTAAGAATGTGAATCGCGAGAAACACAAAACCGATTTAACTTTTCAGTAACTGATGTTCATTTTTGTTTCATTGTATTTCAACTGTGTGTCGTTGATATTCGTAAAATCCGTTGACAAATTCGTCCCGCGTGGCGATGACTACTGAATAGAAAAAGCAATTTAGTCTTTTATAATTGATTTGTCTTGATTAGTCTTGTCTTTCATATTCGTCGGGTAATCATTAAATGGAATAAAGTGTTTATTTCATGATTGGTTGTCACCTTATAGGCCATATATCCAATTCAGTGCATGTAAGAAGCAGCCTTCGTCTAGGTAAAAGGTGCGGGTGGGGTGGTTGCACTATGCTTATTTGAATAAACTTCTATCTATGTGGGTGGTCATAAAGGATAGAATTCTGCCATAAAAAAAAAAAAAAAAAAAATTTAAATATTTTCTCAGCTCAATGTTTGAACAGTTCTAGGCAATATTTATTGTGTGTTGCAAAATGCATACTATAGGTTTTCCCAGTTAATTTCGCACTTGTGTAATTGATTTTAATAAACCAGGCAATTGAATTTCGTCCTAAGAATGTGAATCGCGAGAAACACAAAACCGATTTAACTTTTCAGTAACTGATGTTCATTTTTGTTTCATTGTATTTCAACTGTGTGTCTTGATATTGACGGACGAATTCGACGAGCAATTGGACGAAAATCAATGACACAAAGTTGAAATACAATGACACAAAAATGAATACCAGTTACCGAAAAATTAAATTGGTTTTGCGTTTCTCGCGGATTTATGACGTCAATGTGACGCCCGACTATGTTATTTTGGAAGCAATATAAAACGAAGGACCAAAGCTATCACTGGTTACAACATCGAAATCATCTATTGCTTTTTTTATATCAAATCATGATTGTAGTGATTTGACCATGTGATAGTTTTTTACTATCACATGGCTGAAAAAAACAGGTGATATCATGATATAAAACAAAAGTTGAACTGCCTAAATTCGTTGCAATATAAAAATATCATTCGGGGTCAAATTTTCCTGTTCCATCCATTTCACTACTCGGCACTCGTCTTCGCCTCAGGTGAAATAAAAAGTCAAAATTGACATCATGATAGATTTTTTTACTATCACCTCTTGGGCATTCAATATTTGTAGAATATAATGAATCTCTTCTCGTGGTGTTTACCCACCCCACCACCCCTTAGTAAACCGTACAAAAATGACTTGTTAAACATATTGTGAAAGTTTGATTTTCTCGCGATGTTAACTTGGAATTCTGTCAAACTGCAAATTACTAATGCAACATTTAAAAAAACTTCGACTTTCAGGAACAATTGATATTTTTCTTGGCTTTGTTATATAAGCTTTAGTGCCATCTAAATTATTTAATTATGTTAGAATTTTACTATTGAGTAAATTACCCATTTAACTGTTCATTCGTTCAAAAGTTTGGTATATATTTTAGCTGTGTACATTACTTTAAAAGAATTGCGAACTATTGTAATTTGAATTAAGACAACGGGGAAAAATTTTGTTGTCATAAAGTTGTATAGACCACTTTTATCCTCCAAACCTTTTGAGTTATGAACATCCAGTTTATATTTTTAAATTTTTCTCAGCTCAATGTTTGAACAGTTCAGCTAGGCAATATTTTAATTGTGTGTTTAAATGCATACTATAGGTTATCCCAGTTAATTTCGCACTTGTGTAATTGATTAATAACCCAGGCGGCAATTGAAATTTTCGCCTAAAGTGAATCGCGAGAAACACAAAACCGATGTAAACTTTTCAGTAACTGATTGTTCATTTTTGTTCAATTGTATTCAACTGTGTGGTCGTTGATTATTCGTCAAATCCGTTGACAAATTCGTCCCGCGTGGGCGATGACTACTGAATCGAAAAAGCAATTTAGTCTTTTATCATTGATTTTAAGAGTCTTGTCTTTCAAATTCGTCGGGTAATCATTAAATAAATAAAGTGTTTAAGTTCATGATTGGTTGTCACCTTATAGGCCATATATCCATTCGTGCATGTAGAAGCAGACCTTCGTCTAGTAAAAGTGCCAGTGGGGTGGTTGCACTATGCTTTTATTTGAATAAACTTCTATTATGGGTGGTCATAAAGGATAGAATCTGCATTGATTACCGGGTTAACCAACATAAGTCAAAATCATAAAAAATATTCAAAAGTTGAAAGTTCTAACAAAAATTAAACATACATTTTTTTTACTTTTTTTAATATTCAAATATTCATTTTTATTATTGAATGATATGTTATATATATATTATATATATATATATATATATATATATATATATATATAATATATATAATATATATTATATATATATATATATGATGACTTGAGTGGTTGAGCAACTCCTCGACTATTTTGAAAAGTACAGACAAGTGCTGGAAATTCCTCAGTCGTGCACCATGGCATGTATATACATATCATGTCTACTGGTTAAGACACGACTGTGATTCATCATTCCGTCTGAAACAGATCTGTACCGCAGTGATCGTAGTGAGGGTATCACCGTGAAACTCAGAGAAACGTTTGCCTTTCCAGAGGTCTATAACTTTTGTAATTTATTTAACGCTCCTCCTGTAATGGGGATTGAGCACTCTTAATTCCAAAGATAGTCACCTGTAATTAATACTGTTTATATATTTATATTCGCCCCACGCTACTCCGTAGTGGTTGAGCACTCCCGACTATTTGGAAAAGTACAGACAAGTGCTGGAATGCCCAGTCGTGACACCTGGCATGTATATACATACATTCTACTGGTTTAGACACGACTGTGAGTCATCATCCGTCTGAAGATCGGCACCCAGTGAATCGTCAGTGAGGGTATACCGTGAAACTCAGAGTACGGTTGCCTTTCCAGAGGTAATACTTTGTAATTTATTTTACGCTCTCCTATAGTGGGATTGAGCACTCTTATTCCAAGATAGTCCCCTGTAAATAATACTGTTTACTATGATGTTATATTACGCCCCCCCACTACTCGTAGTGGTTGAGCACTCTCGACTAATTTGGAAAGTACAGACAGTTCTGGAAATGCCTCAGTCGTTGACCCGTGCATGTATACATACATGTCTACTGGTTAAACACGACTGTGGCGTCTCCTCCGTCGAAGATCGGTAACCCCGTGATCGTAAGTGAGTGTATACCGTGAAACTCAGAGTACGGTTGCCTTTCCAGAGGTCTCATACTTTGTATTTATTTTAAACGCGCTCCTCCTGTAATGGGATGAGAATCTCTTAATTCCTAAAGATAGTCACCTGTAACTAATACTGTTTACTATATGTTATAATTACGTACGCCCCACTACTCGTAGTAGTTGAGCACTCTCGACTACTTTGGAAAATACAGACAAGTGCTGGAAGTGCCTCAGTCGTGACACCATGGCATGTATATACATCTGTCTACTTGTAAGACACACTGTGAGTCATCAATCCGTCTGAAGATCGGCACCCAGTGATCGTAAGTGAAGGTATGCCGCGAAACTCAGAGTTAACGGTTGCCTTTCCAGAGGTCTATACTTTGTATTTATGTTAAACGCTCTCCTGTAATGGGATGGAGCACTCTTAATTCCAAAGATAGTCACCTGTAATAATACTGTTTACTATTAGTTTATATTACGCCCCACTACTCGTAGTGGTTGAGCACTCTCGACTATTTGGTAAAAGTAACAGACAAGTGCTGGAAATGCCTCAATCGTGACACCATGGCATGTATAATACATACATGTCTACGGTTAAGACACGACTGTGAGTCATCATCCGTCTGAAGATCGTAACCCAGTGGGATTCGTAAGTAGGTTATAACCGTGAAACCTCAGTAGTAAACGTTGCCTTTTTCCAAGAAGGTCTATACTTTGTAATTTTAATATATATATAATTATATATATATATAATATTATATATATAATATTATATTATATATATATATATATTAGGTTATATATATATATATATATTTATATATTTCCTTATTTAACCAATTGTTAAAATTCCTATTTGCGTAATTTTCCATCATTCCATGCGAAAGACTCAAAAAGATAAGGCAAAAATTAGCCACGTTTTTGAAGATACTTGAGGGAAAAAAATTTCAGAACCATCCCAAAAGAACCATATTTAATGTTAATAAATAGGTCCTACACCACTTGACTAATTGAAAGAAACGATATGAATACCAATGAAAAATGACGAATTGCTTTTTTTAATACGCCGGTCCTGATATTGACGGACGAATTCGACGACAATTGACGAAAATCAGAACAAATTGAAATACAATGACACAAAAATGAATACCAGTTACCCGAAAAATTAAATTGGTTTTGCGTTTCTCTCGCGGTTTATGACGTCAGTGAGAAGCCTTACTAGTGTATGGTACTATTTTGGTATCAATGGAAATAGGAGAGGATCATAGGTTATCCATTGGTAATCAAATCTAAGCATCGTGTGCTTTATAATGAATTATGGAGGGGGTGGTACCACCCCTTTGGTAAACCGTGAACATTACAAAAGTACTTGTATACAAGGATGGTGTGTAACAGGCATTATATAATTTGTTAATGTGCAAACAAAATATCCACAAACGCATCGTTTTGCTTGATACCGTTTTTCCAATGTACTACTCCCATCAACCATTGGAAATGGTACACGCGTGTGTTTGTATATAGTGTGTGTTGTGCGTCTTTGTAGTGAAGTCTCTTTTCCCCGACCCGTAATAAAATAAGTTTACTTGATTTCACTTCATTTAATCGATTTGAGGCACACAAACGATCAATGGGTACTAATTTGTTAACTCAATTGGTGTCATGCAAACCCTCAAAAGACCACGTGCAAGATTAAAATGATGTATTAGTATGCATATTGTGATGACAGTTTGATTTTCGGAATAGGACCAGGTAACATACCTACGTCACTTCTTTTGTGCTGCGAATCCATTCTGCGAATCGTATGGCCCATAGTATTAAAACTCTAAACATATACAATTGCCCAGTTTGTAAACTGTCAGGCCGACCTATTTCAAGATTACAGGCCATAACATGTGTACAAACCTTCGCGGTTAACTATCTATACTAGTGTCTATACGGTGTCCCCAAAAACCGCAACACTTGGTGACAGCGCCGTAAGTGTTGAACAAAAGCACGTGACTACCTTACAATTTGTTGTAATGTAAAGGATGGGACTATTTGCTAATGTCCCTGAAAAAGTTCATATAGGTAAGTCAATATTTTTTAAGATGATGACCCCAGAAATCACGTAACCTGCAGGACCCACTTAAACAAATTGAGGCGCCATTAACTACAAACATGACAAATACGCGGTACTGTACGTTTTACGCCCGGAACCACTAAATGAATCTCACAGGTTCCACACCACTTTGTTTAAAAGACAGCTACTGCAACAGATATTACATATGAATGTTTCCCTTGTTAATAAGAGCAATAAACATGCATTTTAACACAATAAAAAAGAGTTTGATAAGAATTAGGAATGTATTGTCAAATATTCAATATAATAATAAAAGATCAGATCTTCAGGAATGTCATGATCGATATTGTATGGCCAGATTAGGACAGCCTGGATTAAAGCAATCGAAGCCTATTTAACGTCATTTTGAGGCACACAAAGCGTTCTCGTACCAAAAAAATGTATGACAATGACGGATTACCTCCTATGTTCTTGAGTTTTAGTTTTGTGTTGAAAAACATATGTTTTCCTTTCATAAAGTTGAGAATGTTAAATGTCTATTAACAAGCAAGTACAACCCAGCGCACTATCTTTTATTTAATGTGGAGTTGGTATAGGACTTAGGTAAGTTTTTATATGGCTTGGAAGTATTATCACCAAATAAAGAATGTTGGTATCATTATCAGTTAAATAATAATTATGTAAAGGCAGTTATTTGACCCAGTAGAAGTTGTTCTGTAAGAAATTTGGGCAAGTAAATGTTGATCGCAATCAATGTTGTATTTGTCATTCTATTCTTCATTGCCAGTCTTGTGGTTACCAGCCCCTCATTTTTGTAAAAAGGTCCTGCAGGTTACTTGATTGTTGGGGCAATATCTTAAAAACTATTGACTCTATCACTATGATTTTCTCAGCGACGTTAGCTAACAGTGTTATCTTATATTACAAGAAAGAACAAGTAACCACGTGTTTTTGTTCAAAAACTTATTGCGGCTGACACCAAGTGTTGCGAAAAAAAAAAAAAAAAAAAATTTTATATATATATATATATATATATATATATATATATATATATATATATATATATATATATATATATATATATATATATATATATATATATTTCCTTATTTAACAAATTGTTAAAATTCACTTATTTGCGTAATTTTCATGCGAAAAGACTCAAAAAAGATAAGGCAAAAATTAGCACGTTTTGAAGATACATTGGAGGAAAAAACATTTCAGAACCATCCCCAAAAGAACCATATTTAATGTTAATAAAATAGGCCTACACACACGTGACTAAATTGAAAGAAACGATAATGAATACCAATGAAAAATGACGAATTTGCTTTTTTAATACGCCGGTCTTGATATTGACGGACGAATTCGACGAGCAATTGGACGAAAATCAATGACACAAAGTTGAAATACAATGACAAAAAAAAAAAAAAAAAAAACCCCCTGGTTACGCCACTGGTGTTGCGGTTTTTTTGGGACACACTGTATATTACTATTCACAACCAAGTTTCATCAAAATCGGGCATTGCGTTCTGGTTGGGGGGGAAGCAAAGGTTTATCCTTTTAGTTCAAGTACATAACATAGATAACAAACATTACAGAAGTTAGGTATTCGCCTTTGCAACTCTGACAAACTACGAGGTCAGCGCTTCTGCTGATACTCACTAAAGCTTGCTTTTTAAGGACACTCAAGCTCCCTGATCATTTTGGTGTGGGGTGAAAGCATCATCAATCACTCTGCGCATCCAGAGTGTATTCCTCAAGGATTATTTGAGGCTGATATAATTATGAAACAATGCTCAACAATGCCATACTTGGTGATCTAGCCTACAATATGGACTCTTGCGAAATAATATCGGGAGACCCCTGACTCTGGGATCCATGATTGAATAACTCTTTTTTATGTAGTAGCGTCAGAATGAAAGACGACATTTATTAACCCTGTATGTAGACCTTTGACTATTAAAGGGTACCACGCGAGCTCACGCGATCATTAGGCAAATTATCTGTAATATGTTCCCCCAAAAGAATCCCTAAATTTCAAAGTGAAATGACGCCAAGCATTTAGTCTTGTACTGATGTGCGTATGGACAAAAAATCAAGTATATTTGAAAATTACTTCTACTACTTCTACTTCTTCTACTTCTTCTACTACTTCTACTTCTTCTACTACTTCTACTTCTTCTACTACTTCTACTACTTCTACTTCTTCTACTACTACTACTACTACTACTACTACTACTACTACTACTACTACTACTACTACTACTACTACTACTACTACTACTACTACTACTACTACTACTACTACTACTACTACTACTATGACGACGACGATGATAATGATTAATGATGATGATGACGACGACGACGACGATGATGATGATGATAAAATCTAGAGAAATGTGTATCCTTACAAAATCTAATCGTGTCATTTTAGAGCTGGGGATGATAAATGAAACCTGAACCCATACATAGAGACTATAAAGTACAAGCAAATTTAAATGTATTCCTAATTCGCTGGAAAGAGGAATCAAAGATAGTTAGCAATATTCGAGGCAGGGTTTTTCTCTTCTCAAATTTCATCTGATGGTCAAAAGGTAATTATGATAATAGCGCCCACTGATCCTTAGCACGGTAATGAAAATAACATAAAATGGTATCGAAGCATCATACCACGCAAAACCGGTTACTTTTATGCAATGTCAATCCGGTTGTAATAAAATCTGACAAACTGCATAATTATAAAATAGAAACCCAGTGAATGGCACCCGTTTCTTGTATTTATCAATTACAGTATCTGAAATTCACCTATCCGATAGTACTCCACCTGCAACCGAAAAAAAAAAAAAAAAAAAAATTTATGTAGTAGCGTCAGAATGAAAGACGACATTTATTAACCCTGTATGTAGACCTTTGACTATTAAAGGGTACCACGCGAGCTCACGCGATCATTAGGCAAATTATCTGTAATATGTTCCCCCAAAAGAATCCCTAAATTTCAAAGTGAAATGACGCCAAGCATTTAGTCTTGTACTGATGTGCGTATGGACAAAAAATCAAGTGTATTTGAAAATTACTTCTACTACTTCTACTACTTCTACTACTACTACTACTACTACTACTTCTACTACTACTACTACTACTTCTACTACTACTACTACTTCTACTACTACTGCTACTGTTACTACTCACTATGACCTAGTAAAATCTCAATTCCCTTGGCACAGTTCAGTACCTTCCATTTGCCAGTGTATTTAGAAAATACACCACCTCTTGTTTTGGGTATGATATATGATACCCAGACCACACAAGGTCAGTTCATGTCAATGAGTGTACTAGTACAACCCACTGAACTGTGTCCTTGGTGGATGAGCTTATTGTAACTCATAGTGACTACTACTACTACTACTACTACTACTACTACTACTACTACTACTACTACTACTACTACTATGACGACGACGATGATAATGATTAATGATAATGATGACGACGACGACGACGACGACGACGATGATGATGATGATAAAATCTAGAGAAATGTGTATCCTTACAAAATCTAATCGTGTCTCTTTAGAGCTGGGGATGATAAATGAAACCTGAACCCATACATAGAGACTATAAAGTACAAGCAAATTTAAATGTATTCCTAATTCGCTGGAAAGAGGAATCAAAGATAGTTAGCAATATTCGAGGCAGGGTTTTTCTCTTCTCAAATTTCATCTGATGGTCCAAAGGTAATTATGATAATAGCGCCCACTGATCCTTAGCACGGTAATGAAAATAACATAAAATGGTATCGAAGCATCATACCACGCAAAACCGGTTACTTTTATGCAATGTCAATCCGATTGTAATAAAATCTGACAAACTGCATAATTATAAAATAGAAACCCAGTGAATGGCACCCGTTTCTTGTATTTATCAATTACAGTATCTGAAATTCACCTATCCGATAGTACTCCACCTGCAACCGATATTAATTTCGTGATAATCAACCGGTAGTTGCAATGCCATCCATTTGTGGTGTCATATTCATTTTAAGTAGCTGACCAATTTAATAATTTTTCATTCGGGTTTTATAGTTGAAACAATATGTTTTGATATCGATTTTAATACAAGGTGTGGCATTACGATTGCCCGTAAGTTAATACATAATAATTACATGTGAATAGAAATTGATTTATTACGTGTTTTGAAAACAAATGGAGGGAAAGCTTAATTTGAACTTTAGCGGCTGCAAGAAATCTGGTCAGACACCAATTTGCCACACATGGGTAGATATTACCTAGCAATCATAGGCGTGAAAGACAATGTCTTAATCACAATCATGTATGTCGTATGTTCGCAAATCCAACATATCTGTTAAACCCATTACATGCTTGTATTTATAGCTTTGACATTACGCACTTCTAAGTAAGACTTCGTGATATAATATATGTATTACACGGTAAACGCTTTTGTTTATTAATAAGAAGATATACTCATCAAATCAACATTAATAGCTAATTAATTTATTAACCATCGGGCAGCATATACCACAGTAAATCATTTCCAGTATTTTCTCTTCTTAATTTTTAACAATGTACAGTAGTATAACTTCAGAACTCGAATTAGCACAAATTTTGGCATCAACATATTAAAATACATACACATATTGCACATAAATATGTAAATATATGAAAAAAGAGGGAATATTCACAACAATACATGCATAGATTAAAAAATACAGGGGAAAATGGACAAACAAATGGGGGTGTTATTCCGTTGTGCTTTTGAAGTTCCGACGAGCGAAGCTATTTTGAACAAGTTCTCAGAATTAAGGTATAGAAAGATCCTAACAACTAACTAAAGTATTTAATTTAAAACATTATTATGTCTTTCATAACATAAATATTAAGATATGTGGCTTATGTGCCAATCCGACCCACTTTCTGAATAAAGTATGCAAATGATCCAAAATATGGGCGCCAATGGTTGCCATTTGTGATTTGAAGAAAGAAATTTGTTGCGGTTTCCTGACCAAAGTGTACCACCTATCAACATAAATAAAATGTATTATGATAATACACATTTGCCTGTACTGACGATCTTTATTTTTTCTCATTTATTGAAAAGGTTTTGATTTTAAGATTTCAAAAATATAAAATTACATTGAATTTCACAGCTTATATTATATGTTTAATGCTAATAACTCCAAATTGGGGGGTGACTTTTAAAAAATAAAAAACGTCCAGTACAAGCAGTATCATCTAATGAACGACTCTGGCAAATGGCATTTATTTGAAGAAACAATCTGAGATATTGTGCATCAAATGACAACTTTGTCCAAAAATAGAAACTGGGAAATAGGGCAACCAAAAATAGTTTTCGGGATAATTACGGTAAATTAACATCACCAGTGTTCTTGCAGCAATTACATTACTTTCCTTAAACCCTATGTAAAAAGGGGAGGGTGTATTGCTGTTCCTGGTCATAGACAAGTGTTTCCATTTTTTTTTATTTCGGTAAGTTTGCAAAATATCCGTAACTAAGGTCTAACGAGTTTGCTGAGGAGGAAACAACATTATAAACTATGGTCATTAGCATTTTTGGAATTTTTTCATGGTTGATTACTAAATAACTGGACAAAACAGAAGAAAATGATTCTTTAAGGAAAAAACATTTTTGATTAGGATCTTTCTACCTAATATGACGGAGGAAGAGGAAGGGTCATTGCTGGAAGTAGGAGGAGGAGGAGAAAAAAACATATATTCGGTTATTTTAACGGTTGGCTCGTCAGCAAGTGGCGGATGTTAAGAGTCCAGCATTGTCAGCAGCTTGTGACGGGCCCCCTAGTATGCTCTTCGGGCCCATCAGACACAGCTTAGTTCGCACTAAACAGTCCAGAAGAAGCGTACGCAAGTAGTTACATACAAGGACGTACATACGTCATAATTCCCACAATGCAACTGCCAACTTTTTAAAGAAATACATTAGGTTTTAACATTTCATCCCGGGACAGTTTATTTTTACAGTTCTGATGCTGTAATCTGCACTACATAGAGTTTTAAGCTTATCAACAAAATGTATGTGCGGATTTTTGATTATCTTTTTTCAAATGAAAGATGTTAAGAAAATTTATATGACGTCATCAGTGACATTTTTTTCGATAATTAAATTTCGACACATGAAATCAAAATGTTGACACATAGAATTTGTTTATAACGTTGTTGGCATCAGTTCTGAAATTTGTATCCTTTCTCATCTCGAAACTGAGAATCCCGAGAGGATTTTGTAAAATTCTTTTGTATTTCTTTATAATTTGGTGACGTATGTACGTACTTGTACGTATACGTACAAGTACGCTATCTTCTGCACTGCTAAAGCGCGATATTGCGTTGCTTCTTGACGCTAAAGGGGCCCCACCTTAAGCTGTTGACAGGGCCCTTTTCCTTAAATCCGCCACTGTTGCTCGGCAACTAGTAATCCACAAATACGTTTGTGCTATTCTGCGATTTTTGACAAACTGAGATAGAGACCTGTAAGGACTGTGGTATGTTGAAGGCGTTATTGACATTAATGATAATATATTTTATCATCAAACTTTTGTTGTGAAAAATAAATTCATTTCCTTGTAATTTTTTTAAAAATCGATTACCTGGATCTAATATACACCCCATCAATGACGTTAGAAACTGTATGGTGAATAAATAAAAGAGTACATAAGAAATGTATTGCGGTCGTTAAAAATCGACCTTTAATCTTCACTATTATGGAATGAATAATTTCTAATCCCCTTAAACGGAAAAAGGCAGAAAATTCCACAAGATAAGCAGATATTAGAAAACAAAATAACCAGTCTAAACACAACCAGTGGTGAATTATTAAATTGCGACTTATTAGAGATTATAATGGGAAATATTATGAACCATTTATGCAAGCATATATCGTCCCCTTAGAGCCAGAACTGGCTATGTCCAAAAAATGGCTATTTGAGATAGACGAGTTCGATTACAGCTAAAAAATAATAAGAAAGTCAAATATCAAAGCAGTATTTGAAAATCTGGAATAAGTAGTCATCTTCCAGGTTCATGTTACTTTACTTTTTAAAGTTGATTTATTGATCCCGTGGATGGTCGAAAAATGCCAAAATGGACACAGCCAGTGCTGGCTCTTAGGGGACGATATTTGAGCTAACTTACCCTGCCTTATTTTGCCCAAAATGCCTTTACAAGAACAATCTTTAAGACAAGATACTGCCCTAAGTCAATATTCCACTTAGGGAATGTGTATTATATCGGGGGTGGGCTTAAAAGTATTTTTTTCTAATGTCTTCAAGACGAGTGGATGTGATGACCATAGAAAAGTAGGAGCGGTTGGTTAGAGACAGAATTACTTCTCGGTGTTCATTTTTGTGTTCGTAGAGTTGTAATATCAGCCGCGGTGGGATAATTATTTCTGGAGAAAGCCCGCCCAGGTCATTACAAAATGTATCATTACACCCATAAATAGGTATTACAACCCAAAGGTCCACTCTGATTCAAACTACACTAAACATTGAGTATATATATAGTTACATAGCATTGTGTTTATTCATTTTTTGTAGGTAAGCACAATCGCCTGTTGTTGCAAAAACAAAAACAAAAACCCCACACACACACATCACCACACAAATCCAAACGGAGGGAGCAGCAGCAGCCAGCAGTAAACGTAAACAACAAAACAATAACAAAACAACAACGACAAAACTACAAACAAAAAATGGTCATCCTTCGTAAGACTGCACGAATTAGCCTAGCATGAAATCTTCATAAAAGGATCAAAGGAGTACAAGAATTGTACAGCTTTATTCAGTAAAAGGATATTACTCTATTAACTCAAGAATATGTTACACCAAGGGACGCACCCAAAATTACGGCGGGGTCTTATATCCATTAAGTCCTAGCAGGGAAATGATTAGCAACCTGACGATCACCGCAAAAAAAAAAAGTTAGCTTTTATGTTGTATAATATGGGAGCAATTTCCCCGTAAGCACAAGGTAGGGGTCCGCTCCTTGATTTTGTGACAAAAAAGTGCATTTAGGGATTTTAAGGGATAGATTAATAGATTGCACACATGAGGGTCATACATTTTTGAGTACTTGTTTAATAAACCAATCATTGAAAATAAACCAATAATATTTCAAGCTTAGTGCATTTCCTATCTTCAATATGGTGAATGCACGTGTTGATTTATAACGATATCACGGAGGGCGGGCTAGTATAGGGATCGATGTTTTCGCCTTTCACCAATGCGGCCCAAATTCGATTCCTTGTGGAGCTAATGTCTTACACGAATTTGGTTGCTGATCATACCCGTGTTCGCAGGATCATAATATCGGATTTGTTTCGATGAATCTTTCCTTGTCGTTCTGGATTTATTCGTTATGTTTGATTCATACAATATATCGGGATGTCACACAGGATTTGCATGCAACGCGTAAATTTATGTCAATTATTAAAGTGATTTTTTCCTGCTTGACAGAGTGACCATGGATAAGGTGATGTGTCCAATGCATCTAGCATCCTTTGTGGTAGTACTTCTCACAATTCTGTCGACAGTTTTATCCGGTAAGTTTTTAATAATAAAATAAACACGTTGAATTGATTCGTCAAAAGATCCTGATTAATGGCACCATTGGAAGTTTGTTAAAAAATGTTGTTCTCTTTGCCTCAATGATGCCAATTTTTCTTGTCAGCTCAGAGAGAGGAAAGTAAGAAAGAAATCAATAAATAAAGAAAGAATACAAAGAGTGAATTATACAGAAAGGAAGGAAGAGAGGGAGAAAGAGGAAACGATAAAGAGAGAAAGACAGAAAAACACATGATACAGAAAAAAGAGCGAGAGAAAAAGGGACAAGATTTAAGAGAGGAAGAGAAAGAAAGAAATAGAGAGAGAAAAGAAAAAAGAAAGAAAAAGAAGCACATTAAGTAATATGTCATGCCATTTACAAATAAATTGAAAGACAATGGAGTAGAATAAACCACTAAATTTACGTGAAACCCTTTGCTATAATTGGCAAGTAAATATAAAATCAGACGCACAGTTGTTTGTCATAATACGGGCGTGCATATAGCATCATTTTTGGCATTATTATCCACAATAAAGTAATGGTACCAAGTTATTGGTTGTAGCTCATTTAGCTTGAGTATCATGTGGACTGATTTCCTACACGAGTTTTCTGGATCATGTATCAGTGGTGATACAGCACTGAATGGAAACTAATATTACCTCGGCTAACATGTTTAATGGTTGTTTATTTTAGTTGGAGGCAGATGTAAACATATGTTACTATACGCCTCATCCAAAGCTTGAGGAGTGTTTACAAAATGGAGCCATATGTCTCATGAATGAGGATATCGTTAATATACCGTATCCAATGAGCTGAGGCGGCTTCAACAAAGTTGATTTCATATAGACGATAGTATTACAAACAAAATTATGCGACGAATTCCGTATTCTACTTATGAAATTTATTACTATATTATTATTAATGTTATTATGTTGAGTAGTGTTCATATTTAAGACTCTAATTAGAAATCTAGTTTTAATTATTTTAAAACGCTCATTCCAGAAAATGCTACGTCGACGTGTAAAAGCGGCTACATATGTACAAATACAACCGATATGTGTATTGAAAGACAAGACGACTGTAATGGAGGCTATCCAGATTGCCCTTTAGGTGATGATGAACTAACATGTGGTAAGGAATAATTCAAGGGTTTAGAGGTACACACGACCAATGTACACACCATAGACTTAGTTAATCGAGAAGCACCCTCGAGCTCTCTACATCAGTGAACGGACCTAGACACCGAGTGTGTTACGCCGAAAATGCGTAACTGCCGAATTCATGTGATTTCGGCATCCGTGTGTCGAAATGCCGTGATATCACGCTTTTTCGGCACTCAATTTGTGCCGAAATCACGTGAATTCGGCATAACAGCAGCTTGTCGAAATCACGTGATTTCGATATCAATAGCAAGTTTCCACGTGTACTTGACGCTCTCTGGTATCTGCTCAACATAGTAGAGCAGAAGACACGGAAATAGGTTTTTGAAACGTAAACAAACACATTAGGTATCTGTGCTTAATACCGGTGCTTGTGTTTATCTTACGAGCCTTGTGCAATATAGATTAGCCCACGCGTGGGGGATCAGAGTTCAATGCGACGCGTTGATTGTTAATATGTTCGACTGGCATAGATCAGCTGATTTTGTACTTGTACCATAGGCCCTATAAACATGTAGAACTCCACGATGGTATATGGGGTCTATGTACCCAGGGAACCCTAATCTACAACACTACTCTATTTCCCCACTATCACTATCATGTAAGCTACTATCCAAAACCACTGATCACTATGTGGAAAACACGTGTAACACTAACTGCAGCTGTAACACGGTTCAGAGTTGTTGAGCTCAATCAGGGCTCAATGCACACTGTACCAACGCTCCGTTGAATATTTCACTTGTCACCAGTTGCCGAAATTGCGTGACGGTCACGCATTTCAGTGATCACGCATTTTCGACATAACAAGTGCCAGCGCAGGGCTTGGCCCAGCGGGCTCGTTGGGTTGGTAACTAGAGGGCGCGAGGTGCTTCTAGAATATACAGACTTTGTGTGCAAAATATTGGCGAAAATAGTCACTCGTGTAGGATGGAGTCTCCATATTGGCGCTGCTCTTTGATGTCTTAAAAGGGATGGTGTGATTTAATTATATAAATTGTTTCCCTTGATTGAATGACTTTGACGCCCCATACCGAGTACTGGGGATGAGGCTATTAGCGATCGAACCGACCTTTAACCCCTGGGCACTACCTGCATTATATATCGATATCTAAACACTCTTTTGATTGGTTACTTGGCAGGCAATATCCTGTGATGAGCAAATCAGAGATACTGTAAGAGTGGCGGCATTGTTTACACAGCGATAGAGAAGCACTATTTTGATTGGTTACTCAGAGGGCTATCTCATTTTGTGTCCTGTAATGAGCCAATCAGACAGAGTGTATCATAGGCGATCAGCGTTGCCCTCGACCATCCTATCGAAATGCCTGAGTTTGTTATTTTTTCAATGACAGTATTATTTTTTTCCCTTTTAGATACTCGGCGATGCCCTGTCGAATGCAAATGTAGATACTTTTATGGGAGCTTTGAGGTGTTTTGTCACAACGGTTGGACCAACCACACATTGCTTGAAACGCCTGGTATTACATCATATCTGTAAGTGATAAAATTGTGTATTGTTCTTTTCGTAACCTTTTGAAATGGGAAATAATAGTAAGAACTTGACTAATATAGCTCTCGTGAAAACCTGTCCATCCTTGTGTTTTGTGTGACTCCGCGTTATTGTGGAATCGTCGCAGAGTCAGAAAATCTATTAGTAACCTAGCGCCGTACCCAAGGTTAATGTCTTTACTTTCTTATTATTTCCTAGTTCACTTGATTGACATAAATGGTTCAAGATCTCAATGAAAACAGCAGGTAAAATAACAATTATGGCTGCTTGAGGGTGTGGCTTATGGCTTCTTCGAAGGTAGAAAAATTACGCACACTATTATAGTTTATCGAAGAACATAGCAATTAATATGTCTTATAGGAAAGATAATTGTCATAGAACTACTTGTGGGCTAAAAATTTTGATGTGAAAAATTCGTCCATGGTTTCAAAATGCAAACGAAACTTGCAAATAGAATGAAAATTTTGCTGAAAAATCCAAGATGGCGGCCGTGAAGCTAGGTTTTTCAGGTGCTCAATAAAATAGCAATCACAAAGAAGAATTAAGTAAAAGAAATGCCATTGAACTGTTTTATATGAAAGATAATTGGATAAGATTTTAAAATTAAAAAAATATAGAAAAATTCGTCTCTTTGGTTTCAAAAATCAAAATGGCGGATATGCATCAAATAATCAGGGCCGAACACAAATAATGGGTAAAAAAATGTTACGAATTTGTCGACCAAAATACACAATTGTCACCGTTCCACGATCGATTAACTACTGGCAAACTTCCTCACAGAAAAAAGTCTTTTAAAATGAAGCTAGCCATCCTATCAAAAATTAGACTATTAATATAGCCTAAACATAGCTTAAAATAGCATCATGTCTAAGTGGAACACCATTAATGACATCATTGGATAGTACATATGTTGCAATCTTGAACTTCACCATACCTGGAAAGAGCCTAACCTATTTATAGTGTTTTCGAGCAACTGTGTCTGAGATGTAAACAATGCATCATCTCAATGATCCCTTAAATCCCAATGCCTTTCTATTTCTGCCACTTTTCAAAAAATCACGGAGCGGACCCCTGCTCGTGTTTACAGGGAAAATGCTCATGATCTAACAACACAAATACGCTACCTCCCTTTTTTGCGGTGACGTTAGGTGCTGTATTTTCCCTCTAGTGAATAAGGGCTTCTCAATTCCATTTTGCTCTCTGCTAGGATTCTAGTTACAAACACAGAAATAAAAAATATGTCTCACAAATGAAGATACTATATACTATAAAAAGCCCGTGGTATGAGCTGACCATACAGGATATATCAGGTGGCCACGCATAGACAGTACATCCGTAAAAGCTGTACTTTTGAGTATCGTGAACTGTATAATAGTTACTGGTATTGTGTTGCCATTTGCAGTGATGTTTTGGTACTGTGACAGATTTTTTAAGGGCGGTATATCTGCTAAAATAGAGAAACGACCATTTTAGAGGACTAAAGGTGACAACGAGAGATTTCACACAGGTGTCCCCTAAAAACTCGAAAGTAATGATTTTTGCCCTGATTTAAAACATTTCGAAGCTCTCGTTTCAAAGCGGCCATTTTTATAAACACGCATGGACTATGCACAGTGGTTACGGTACGTTAACGGAACCCTATCGACTACACCGTAATCCTAACGGTAACCGTAATCATGGTACTAGGCTGAAACAGGAACATGGACGGTTAAACCCACCTACAGAAAAAGTTGATACCAGTTCATATGGACCCTTTAACAACAATCCTACCCAAGTCAAATAAGTCAAGTGTGGTATCACCTTTTTGCTAGAGAATGTTTTAATAAGAAATTAAAAAAAAAAACCCCAAAATTGGCCCAAAATTTAAGGTTAGGAGTAGCTTAACGTCACTTTTGTTTCAGATTATGTCAGATTGTCAAGTACTTTCGTCAATGTGCCTTGCTTGAGATCTGGGGTCAAAGGTCATTAAAATTTAAAAAAAAAATGTGCCTAGCAGTATGAACTAATGGCAATATAGTAAAATTCTGTATATGCCATATGGCAATTTAAAGGTAACTCCATTGTATTGCAATATCAAAAAAAAAAAAAAAATCAAAAAAAAGCCCACTAATTAGACTACCAAACACAACAAAGCTTCCGTCACTAATACTCTGAAAGTGGTTCAAGCTATGCGCTCATAAGAGACAAGTAATGATTTTGATTAGTTACTTAAAATTTATTTTGAGGCAACCAAATTTGTGTCATAATAGTCAGTTCATATAGATTAGGCACTCAATAGATTCTTACCTTGTAATGCGGCTACAGGAATGTCTTAAAAAGAGAAAAAGGTGATGTTTCAGTTTTTTATATTTTCAATGTAAACATAGGCTTGAATTTCGTATTTCCTTCCTCCTATCGAAATAGAAAATTTCACACTTTTTGTACGAAGAAACATTTCTCACCTTAACCCTTTCAGATAGAGATATTTTGATGGAAAAGCTTTAATGTCTTATTCATCTAGAACGAGTATAATGATTTGAATGATTTAGGAGCAAGACTGGACACACCAACGACTAAAAACGCAAAATCATTGATCAGACGGGCATTTTGCCCAGATGTGCTGAAACCGTCAATACCGTCCTTATCAAGCAAGATGAATAGAGTATGTCTGTTGAATTCGAAACTTTGCTTTAAAATTGTTTCTATTTTTAATTTCGTTTTTGAATTTAGCACATGTTATTGACTAAACAATGTTTTTGTAAGCTTTTCAAAAGGTGAAAACTTGAACCAATTATTTCTTATAAACAAGAATCAGTCTTATTAGTAGGAATATTTCGAATTCAACAGACGTACTCCATCAGGCCTTGCTTGAGTGACGGTATGACCTGTTTCAACACATTGACAGATATGGCAAAATGCTCGTCCTATTAGGACTTAAATCTTTAATTGTACGTATTTACTTAAAGATCCCATTAGTCTTTTACCAAAATACTTCGATATACCAAAGATAATTAGCTAGTTGTGATCAGCGGTATCTGCATCTTCATAAAGTGCAACGAGATATTCACATAACAGGTGTAAATCAATAAAAAAATGTTTTAACCTTATCATTATTTTGCACCAATCTCCATTTTTTGTATCAAAAATATCCCAATTTAAAAGGATTAAGCTGACAATCACCTTTTGTTTTTTAACGTTCAGGCATTTCTTAGCCAAATACAGTTAAGAATCTATTGAGGTCTTACTATGAAATCCCGACCTATGCCCAAGTATGTGGATTCCCAAATCTCGTGCCCCTTTATTAGATTCCTTCCTGAACATTGTTCTGTTTTTCTGGGCAATAAAGTAGTTTCTAAGGTTGGTTGTTTTTAAAATTTGTCACCCCGCTTTTCCATTGCCTTATCATGATGTTTAATTCTTAGGCGTGGCAGTTGATTCATCAAATCATCATCTGTGACGACTAATGTCATTTGTCATTGACCGTAGACAATCGCGGTAATATTGGAATGAACGATCTCTTGGATTTGACAAACATGCGAAGCTCACCAAGATCCTGATAATAAATCTATCATCTTTTGCTCTTTTCTTTTTTCCTGTTCAACAATCACTGTAAATCTTCACCTCGATTACTACATATGGGATTATTTTTCAGATTCATATGGCTAATACTGTAAGTATGAATTTCCAATAACATCGAACTTAAGTGATAGTATTCTTTAGTGAACTTACAAATGGAGTCAAAATTTGTAGTGTTCATTCCGAGACGATTAAAGCTGAGGATTCGCTTTTTTAACACTTGCATAAAAGCTAAATTGAAATCGAATATAAGTATTTTGGATTTTGATTTGTGTTTTAACAGAACGTTTCTCTCTCAATTATTACTCACGTCAAACACAAATAATTTAATCCATATGGTAGTCTGGATAATTTATAAATTATGTTGAAACTTATTCATATGTCATGAGGTATTTGTAATTCAAACCCATGGGAAAATTCTGCCAATTGGCACAAACCGGTCCTATAAGATTTATTCAGCCAATGAGCACAATGCTAAGAAGGCGGTAGGGAGGCTGTGAGTATTATTAGAGATTCACTTTTAGTTAGTTACTGAAATATATTTTCGTGATTAACGTCAGTACGGACACTTCCCAGCGGCATAGTCGTTTAAGTGACTGAAACGCGTTGGCACAAAACAGGGTCGACGGTTTTTTTTAATAAATTTAGTGAAAATGCAAATTTAATCGACGTTTTAATAACGGACGAGTCAATCGATTGCATTTTCGACATAAATAGTGTGTAAATTTCTAAACTCTCGACGTCTTTTGACGTTCCATCGTCGATTGTGGCCCACTGGGGTTACAAAAAACAACACAACCTCCTTAATTGGAGATTCAGATCTTTGGACACTGCTGTTTTCCTTCTCTGTTTAATTTTTTCAGTTTGCAAAAATGACTAATGGGAGTTCTATAGCTTTCCTTTCATGTTATAAGCTATTCCTGTCAATTTCAATATTTTTTACTTTTTTAAAGTGAAATTCACCTTCATAGTGGCTTTATCCTATTGATACACATACGAAACAGGTGTTGTATGGCATGTATGCCATAAATCAGAGAGCGTGACTTATTGTCGCCGTAGTGCTGTCGGTTTAAATTGAAATATACAAATGTTATGGAACAAGACTTCGCTGTACTAGTATAGCTGGTTCGGTTATTGACAAATGGATATGTGATGGGTCACACAAAAGGGGGCACTTTGCCGGGACTGATTTTTTGATTTTTGTCTTCTTTATGTAGATTATTTTTAAGCTTAAAATGACACCTTAAATATCAAAATTGGTAAAGGCATTCACACTTTAACAATTGGGCAATGATCTAAATTGTTATTAATTGCCGGATTGACTCCGTTTGGTAAATGAGTGGGATGTTGTATTTGGAAACATCAAGATTTTCATTAATTGCAGTTACATTTTGTGATCCAAAAGATGACTTAGTTAGTTCTGATATTTGAGCCTTTTTCAAATTGACCTAAATTGACCCCCAATTATGAAATTCATAGAATGCCCCTTTAATCCACTAATACATGAAGACATACATAATTATATAATATTGGATTGGCTGAGGTTGAAACAGAAAACGAGACGATATTTCTGTTATCAGCCGAAAAAAGCCAACAATATATATTAGGAAAAGAGAAGCTGATTTGACAAATAGTTTTAAAATGGCTTCAACACTACTAAAAGAGTAGTTTCTTGACGAATCGCATGCCGAATTGCCAATATATTTGCGTATTGTGACAGTGTTGGGCGGTACGCGATAATCGCACTGTGGTTATTGCACCACACGTGCATAATAATTTATATATATATAGTCCATATGCCAGTCTGCCTTCATAGAAGGCACTTCAAGCTAAGTGGAATGTTGGACACCACCCTCAAACCACAGTTAGATGGTCGCCTAGAAAACTGATCAGAGGAAATAGGTCTATATAGCCTTTAACGATCAATCAAAGAATGCTCTATGTAATGTAGTAAAGGGAATGCCCTCTTTAATCGGTTAATGAATTGATCTCGGAGTGCCGCTTTAATTGGGAAAAATAAGGATGTTTCTTTAATTAGCAAATCGCCTTACTGGTAAATCAAAGACTGCCTTTAATCCATAATCAAAGACGACATTGCACATTTTGGACTTTTATTAACATGTATAGTTAGAAGCCAGTCTGCCTGCATAGAGGCACTTGAAGCTAAGGGGACTGTTGGACACCACTCTAAACACAGCTACTTCAATAACAGACCAGTTACACGGTCACCTAGGCAGCTGATCAGAGGAACAGCGTCATATAGCCTTTTTAACTGGCCAGAATGGGCCTCTCTTTTTGGTTAAATTAGGAATGCAAAATAATGCACCCATATGACGCCCAACTGACACAATTTATGACGCCAGATATAATTAGAACTTTATTATGGTTCTACTAAAATTCAAAGTGGGTGCTTGGTACTTGACGGTTTGTAATTGTAATTGAAGAGCTTACTCTTGTATTGTTTATAATAGTAAAACGATTATAGTAGCCGTAAAAATCCTTTTCCTTGCCGCGATCACGCACGGCCCAACCAGCTGAGGTAATAAGGTGTTTCTTTGAAATTGGTCAAGACGTAAAATGATCGGCATTGGCAACAACTTTCATAACGGCACGGGGTCAGTCAGTCAGTCAGTCAGTTACACGGATTTGCTCGTACCGACCAGCAAAAACTATCTGATATATCATACAGAAAAGAATGTCCACTTACGTTAGCAATTCTTGCACCTTCTACACATAATAAGGACGACTATGATGGTCATCAAACATTACGTACATTTACTGAATTAACTCAAAAGGGAATCATGAAATTTACTTTATTTTAAATTATACCAAATTTTGTAGCTTTACCTTTAATAAAGGAATAATAATTTAATCGACTCCACTATATATTCGGCTTTTTAAATTTTGCTATCAACACATCCCCTCCTAGTGAAACCATACCTTCGACAATATGTTGTGTTATAGTTCAAAGTGTGACTTACATTTGGGCGGGCTATTTTAAAATCCTCTATTCATAGCACGTGCATGTCTTTTAATGTCATAAAACGTGTTTAGTAGTCCCGGATTATGGCAACGTACAGAACGTAAAGGCCTTTAAATTATATGCATCTTCACAATGAGCCCAGACACGCCTAGTCTTGTCCAGGCTTGTCTGCAAGAAACGCACAAAATTGCTATTTTTTTTATTGACATTTGTTCTCAATTATTTTGAACATTGTGTTTGCAGATTTGTAGATTTGAAATCTAGTACTTTAGCAGATGAAGAGGTCTCACTTGTCTAGGGAAAGATAAAAAAATAAATTGGTATATCCGTGGTGGTATGTGTTGCACACTGGATTAGGAGCCTGCCTAGTCTGCGGTGTAAAAACCACAAATACCTAATGTGGTCAGGTGCAGTGGCTATGCTACTCAGGGCGACAGCCTTGTTCTAATTGCTTGTTGTTTTAATCTTCCCTGTATGAAAACTCTATTCAATTTTTTTGCAAATGCAGAAAAAGCTTACAGATAGAACAAGCCGCTTGCCTGAGGGAATTTATTGAACTGCTATTGGAAGGCTGCAGCCTGCAAGCATGGAACAGGGTTGGTACATTTTGTGACCCCACTTTTTCTGATCCCAGTTGAAGTCAAGCAGCCTTGAGGGAATAAAGTATGGTATTCCCTGCACTTTATCCCGTCAAGGCTCCTGAATTCAACTGGGAGCAGGCAAAGTGGGGGTCACAACTGTACCAACCCCATGGAAATAGGCCAGGTGGAATTAGAGCCTGAAATTAGGTGCTTGATACAATGAATTGTTTGCATGGTATAGCTATTTCTTAGTTTTAGGAGGGGGAATATGCTCCACTTCTCGCATGATTTCTGACTAATATGTAGCTGTGACATTAATTGTATTTCAGATGTGTGAACCAGTGCCCATGAAGTTGGTTAGAGATCCTTGAACAAGGCAAAGACACACCTTGTAAGCAAATACACAGGCTTATAATAATGATATCTGGCTGCTGAGATTGTTTTCAACAATAGGTTACAGCCCGTCGGGTTTTTAGTTTATTTTTGTAATATTGGGCGACGATAGATGAAATTTATAGGTTTACTATTATGACATACCCAGGGGGAACGTCCTTTAAACGCGCTCAGTTGCTGCCACTTAATAAAATACTTTCTAGAACGAACAATAATAAAAATTTATGGTAGTATTTAATAGAATCATTCTAAGAGGATCACAAGAACCACGACGGTCAATGCATTGTGTGTCTACATTAATTTACCTTGTGAGGCTAAAATAAAAAGTTAAAGAAAAAAAAGGATCAGGCGGGGATTCGCCACCCAATGCCCGTGCTTGTTATTTAACGCACGCTCTTCTCCCGCGAGCGTAGTTGCGTTCAGCCACCTAAACCTGCTTTAATTCCAAAAATGAGAGGAGCAAGAATAGGCCTAAAAACCCAAGTATATTTTCGCTAATTAGTGCTGATCAAGGTTGGGCTGATTGTCTCCATTACTTCTAGGATTTCCTTTGATTGGGCCGTAAAGGTGCGTTTAGTGATTTCAGCACCTTCGTTTTATTCATTGGATCACTTGGATATGCTTGAGAAAAGATTATTCCAAAATTTGAGCTGATCCCGATCTGCGGTTTGTGTTATGAGCAAATTGCTCGTTTCCACGGTCCCATAGCTACTGTGCTGTAATTTCGTCCGTTCGGACAGAAAATACAAAATTGCGAATTTCTTAAGATACGACCGACTTTGACACGTTAAAGATTGGGCACACGTGGATCACTAAGGCTAACGGTTCAGATGATATAAAATCTTTTTTTTCAACATTTTTAGGGAAGCGGGGGGACGGAGGTTGGGGGTCACGAAATGCCCCTTTATTGGCAATGGTGACTCTTTTTGGGGCACAATTGCTAAAAAAATAATTGATTGCCTTTGAAATTAAAAGCTACTGTCCATTTTCACTCCTTTCAAATATTCATTGACAGAAGGATAACCTACAAAACAACAAAATAAGACTCTCGCCCGGGAACATTTTTCTAACCTTTCATCTCTCGAGACTGTAAGTACTAACATTGAACCATGTGGAACGAAAATGTAGTAGAGTAAGTAGTATTAAAGCCAAATTGTAAATCGGGTTTGAGCAGTGAAAACGGGGTGGTCGGATCACCTCACACTCGTAGCATTCGCTCTTACTCCCTCCTTTCACTGCACCCGATTCAATGCAAACTCCTCTTCAACCCAACCCTCCAACTCTCCTCCTCCACTAGTTTCTTCCATGTCTTCTTTGAGTCCCCTCCAATCAACCTCCCACCTCGAACTCAAAAGTCCTCTTAAACATGCTCGTATCTTTCCGCAGCACAAGCCCATACCAATGTACATATTCGCCTTTGCCAACCGGGCCACCGCTTCTTTCAAAACCAACATCTGATCAAGTCCTCCATCTTTATCCTATCCATCAAACTTTCACACAACACATCGCTCTCATATGCCTCTCTCTCTCTGTCTACTCAGAATTCCCGTACAGACCACCCAATGTCTCGCTCCCATACAGCTCACGGATCTTACCCAACGCTTATACACCAATCCTTTCAGCTTCAAAGGATTACCCTTTCCCTTGTAACAGCTCTCTACATTCCCTAAACTTCACTCACAAACCATACCTCACTCTAGCTGTCACAGACGCCTCGCATCCACTACGCCCCTACCCCTGTCCCCCAGTACGTGAACTCCTTCACAGATTCCACCTCAACACACAACTTTCCCTCCTGTCCCCCATGACCGCAGCTCCTTTCTCGCATCTCCCATACACAAAATCTCTTGCCAACTGGGTATATCTCTCCATCTTTGTGATCTCCCATGAATTCCATTTCCCAAATTTTAACATCACAGGAATTGGCTTTACCTCTTCCCACACACACCGCATGTGTCTACCTTACTACCACCTCTTCTCCACCCCGCTGACTAAACACATTTGTATTCCCAAGGTTTACCTTCAGACCTTTACTCTCAAAGCGTTTCTTCATTTCTAAAACTTCTCCCTCAACAATGGCGTATCCTGGGGGGAATTGGGGGCGCTTGCCCCCTGTGTGGCCAAAGGGGGGCGCCAGAAGGAGAAAAAAAGGAGGAAGGAGAAGAAGAAAAAGGAAAGGGGAAAAAGGAAAGGGGAAGGAAAAGAAAGAAACTTTAGAGAGAGAATGGAAGAAAGGGAAATTTAAAGGGGGCATTAAAGGGGAAGAGATAGGAAAAGTTTATGGCGAAAAAGGATGGAACTGTAAGGAAAAGCTAGAAGCGCCATATTAGGGACGATAATGGGGATAAATATAAAAGGGGAAATCCGAATAAACAATCAACAAAAAGAGACGTATAAAAATAGTAAAGGAAGGGGGCGCCAAAAAGAACGAAAAGATAAAAGGCAAAATAATAGAGAAACGAAGAGGTGGTGAAATAAATTGGAAGAAAAGTGAAACTAAGACAAACAAAAAAGTGCAAAAAAAATGAGAAGACAAAAGAAAAGAAAAACGGAGGAGAAAGGAACGGGGTGCCAAAAAGAACAAAGAAGATGGAAACTAAAAGAGAAATAAGAAAAATAAGGGGAGTAAAAAGTAACCCAAGAAATAAAAAGGTTTGAAAAAAAGTTAAGGATAAAAGGGCGCTACAAATAGCAAAGGAAATTGAGTTTAAAGGGGAATAATAAGGGGCGTCAAACAGAAGAGGAAAAAGTTGAAAATTATATGGAAAGACCCGCGAAAACAGCAATGAAACTGGACAGAAAAAGGAGGATATAGAAACAAAAAGGGCTTCAAAACAGAAAAGGAGGAAAGGTGTTGAAAAAACGTTAAGGGGTACATGCAAAGGAAATCTAAAAAAGAGGAATATTAGATAAAAAAAGGGCGTCAAAAACGGGTACGAAAAAGTCAAAGAAAGAGCACCCATAAAGGAAAATTTAAATTGTATTAGAAAAATAAATCAAATTGAGCCTCAAAGAGAGCTAACGCAAAATTTTTTTTTTTGACTGCCGACAAAAACTGTCCATTGCCCTACACAATTGACAAAAATTTTCCGGCTCGCTACGCTCGCCGAAATTTTGTAATATTATATACATAAACCAGACGGACGTGGAATGGCGGGCCATGTTTAATGTCACAGGGGCGCCAAAAAGTTCATCATCATTTGCCCCCGGGGGTATGTCATCCTGGATTGCCCCCTGCTAAATCCCTCAATTGTCTCACACATTAAAACAAACTCATCAGCATACAACTTCCAATTTTAAATAAATAATAAAACATCTCAACATACTTTAATTTACAATTTAAAATTTTGTATTTTTTTATTTACTTGTATATCTGGCTACAATGCTTCGAAGCATAGATGGAGGAATCTTTCTGGTATTACCGTCTGAATGTTTGTAGTATATTTGATGCATGGCTGTTGTTGATCAAATTTGCATATTTTTGTAATAGGGTACTGCAAAAACTGGCGTATCAATTGTCAACAATGCGCTGCAGGTATGATCTATGTGTTTGAATTTGATGTAAGGTGAATAGTAATCTAAGCATATATCCCCAACGTCCTAAAGCAATAACAGCACATTTTGAAGAGCGCCCCCAATTTTCAAAATTTGATATTTTGCACAGTTATGTTGGTAATTGAGAATGACGGTCATACGTGCAGGTTGAGAACTGGAACTTGAGCTGTGAGTTCTGCCTTGAGTCTTATTTTCGTTACGCTGCAATATATAAAGGGCCCTAGCAAAAAGACTGCGGCGCGCTTCTCAAATTTTGGGGTCCGGTCCAGTTTTAGACCTCTATCAACCATCGGCAGAGCCTCGTGGCACCTAAGGATCGAACTGAAAAAGAGGAGCAGACAGGGGTGATTTACTGAATTCCTTGTTCTGATTGTAAATCGGTATAATCGGAGAAACAGGGCGGAAGCTGAAAATAAGAGTCAAAGAGCATAGTCAACAGCTCCAATTTCCAGTCGCAAAAGATACGTGAAGCAATTCACATTACGGAGAGACCAGCATATCTAAAAAACCCAGATCAATACCTCACAGGGATATGAGCTGTCTCCCATCTATAAAGTTTACTGAGACTGTCTTGGGAAACTTCCCTAGAATTAAAACACTGGATCGGGAGTAACTTCTAGAAAACACTGCCAGTCTCAGTCATTCTCACAGTGCATCGGATCCCATCGATCAAGGAACTCAGTAGGGTTTGAAAATTGTGAAGAATTTTACTTTGGTGAGTGCAGATAAAAGTTTAAACCTTGTACTTTTATGTTGGTAAATTGTAGTAGGAAACTTAGTACATGGCTTACCTGCGAAAACGAGAAAGCAAAAAAATGCGCACTTTATCAAAAATAAGCGATTTTGTAATTTGAATTGGGATCTCAGATTGTACGTAACGGTAGGGCCTGGAAATGCCAAGTTATGTCCGTCCATTGATGAAATAGTGCCACTTCAAGAAATTACCCTCTAACTAACTTGCCTGAACCAATATAAAAACAAACAAAAAAAAAAAAAAAAAAAAAAAAAATCTAATGGATGAGCGTAGACACGACCTAGCGCTTTTCCCGGCTATTTCGTATGGGAAGCCCGTTTCTACCAGCCGTTGAATATTATCGGAGATCGCCGATATTAATTATTTAATTTACAAAAATTCCTTCGTGGAACACATAGACAGTTCGAGGTTAACCATTCACAGGGATAGTTGCCTAGCCAGTTACCAATGCAATCCGTGCAAAATCTCAATTTTTTTGGAACATTGGGGGCGATCTTAAAAAAATGTGCTATTATTGCTTTACATGCATTAATTGCACTTTTCAAAATTCACGGGTCCTACCTTGCCTTGTTTTAATGGAATTGCCATAGGATCTAACAAGAAGATAAACGCTACCTCCACTTTTTTTTGCCGGGATCGTTAGATTGGTAGTCATTTCGTTAGGGATATCACCGGGTTTCGTGTCCTATATGCGTTGTGTGCGACAATACACGTCGAATAATACAGAATGTAATTCTTAAACAAACTAAGACCGATGTCGGTTGAAATAACATAGACAGGGTTCAAATAAATCAGTAGTAGTTTTTTAAAACTAAAACAGGGAGCTAGCATTTTCTTTTTTTACCAAAAATTAAAAAACACTTTATTTTCTTTTTTTTATTTTTTATTTTTTTTTCTCTTCTTTTGTCTTCCTTTTTCCTCTCCTCTCTCTTTTATATTCTACTCCTTCTTTTCTCTCTTTCTTTTTCTTTTTTTTTTTTTTTTTTTTTCTTTTTTTTTTTTTTTCTTGTTTCTTTTGTTTTTTTCTTTTTTTAGCTTTATTTTTCTTCTTTTTTTTTCGTGATTGTTTTTTTTTTGGGGGACTCGGTCTTTTTTTACTTTTCTTCTTTTTTTTTTTTTTTTTTTTGGTTTTTTTTTGCCGCTTTGGTTTTTTTTTTGTTTGGGTGGCCCAATTTTGCAATGTAGGAAAGAGGAGGAAAAGTCTACAAGAAAAAGGAAAAAAGACCAATAGAAAAACAAACAATTTGATTTATAATGTGGTCGTGGTAGACTTTGAGATCCTACATTAAATCTTAACAAAGAGATCCCCAAACAAAACAAACAAACAGGGGACCTGCATTGGTGTTCGACCATAAGGCGTCCGGACCTCGACGCCTAGGTTTACAGGTTTCATCAATTTGAAAATAATTTGACACTAACTTGAAGTACAAAATCAATCAATCAATTCAACTTTATTTCCTTCACTACAATTATAAAATCCAAAAAGGGTATCGAATTATCCTCCAGGATATTTGTAAATGGTTGTGCTTCCACTTGTGTTTATTGACCACTTCTGTGATGTCTGGGTATATGCATATTAAATTGAATCCGTCCATCAAAACCATCCTTTCATCCCACACTCATCCGTGCCACCTATTGGAAGTCAAACACATAAGCCAAAACATACTAACATATAAAGGATGAATATCATAAAATACAATAAACTCCCCTTTGCAGAAAAGGTGTTTGGCACATTTAGCAACTAGATACTCACGCTTTTACCAAGCAACAAAAACTTGTACTCAGTATCATGTTGTTTAAGATAGATTTGAAAATTTCTAGCTGTTAGTTCAACACGGAAATTGCACTAAATGTTGCCAATTTGTTCGTAGGTGTCTTTCGTGGTACCTCTCTGTGTTTAAAATTCATAGATCTTTAAAAATATAATCAGGCCTTTTGGGGCACAATCGACACAAGGTTTACAGGCACAAGATTTGCACATACATTACACTCTAACTGCATAAGGGGGGGGGGGGTTCCTAGGGACCCATTTTTGTTTTCGCCGGCGTTTTCTAACGCTTGCAATATATTTGGTTTATATTTGGATTTTGTCTACTTTTAGTTGGCTTGCATTGGTGCAAAAAAATTTCAAATCCATCATGCTCGTCGTTTTTGCGTAATTAGCATGGGGGTCCTAGAGCCCCCCCCCCCTTTTTTATGCACTAACGGACAAGTGCCCATGACAATAAATTAAAAAATCTTAATAGAGTTGACTGTGATTCTGATTTTCATAACGCATACACCTCGGACATAAACGAAGTAAAGTAAATATTAATAAAAAAAATTCTTGGAAAGTTTAGTAGGCATTGGTGTCATACTATTTATATACGTCGTGTACAGCGGTTTACTGTCCGAACCTATGTTGAATTATACATGTACACCTAAAAATATAAAAAATGGCATGAGACATTTATATTTGTGCTTAAAATGTTAATAATAGAGTTCATCCTTCACCAATTAGAGCAATCAGCAAAAAGTCTAGGTGAATCAGTGCCGGAGAAAATGCAAGAGAGGAAACGAATTAGTGTCTTTTCGCATTATTTTACCGCAAAATTAAAATCAATGTTTGCCTAATTTTCTTACGAACAATATTTTTCCAGTTTAGTTTTTATTCTTAATTGTTGATGTCTTTGAATCCTTTCAACATGTGGTGGATTTCATTCTAAAAATTCGTTGGGGGAAAGGGGTTATATAGTGAATGGGTTCCTAGGATCCCACCTATGCACTTAACGGAAGTGCAAAACCCCTTATGCGTTAGTGTTAATTTAGTCACGTATCAGAAAAAATAACGTTAGGTTAATTCACATCCAAGAATGGCCGCCTTTTTTCAAGATTTTAGCCCACTACATGACAGGTAATGTACACAAGACAAGAGTCAAACAGGCACAAAATTTGTAAACGCCTTTCGTTATTAGAAAAAAATCAGTGCCTAAATCAAATTCCAAAATGGCGACCATTTTCAAGATGCCGCCGTTGATAATTTAAAGAAAAAATGGAATTAATTGAAAAAAAAACCCAAAAACATTGGATTACAGAGTAGTCCGTCCTTTGGGTTACTAGTAAAAAAAACTCGCATTACATTAAATATATTTAGTCAATCTATGAAATGAAGGATTTTAATGATTAGGTAGCTGTGGTTGGAAAAATTTTCAAAATATAGGGTATGGCGGGCGGCTGGGGAACATGTGTATTGTAGGGGAAATGTCTATTCAGGGTCATAAAATGAAAAACAAAAAAAATGTTCTCAAAGGTCTTATAGCATGAAAATTTAAGGAATCCGTTTGCTTTGCACCATATGGTGCCAAATTGTTATCTAGTGTCACCCTGGAGAGCTGCAAGTATGGTTGCAATGTTTATAGTATTTTGTTGCATGATTACATGACTCAGGTCTATAGAGCTATGGGATAGGATGTGAAAAATAACGCTTCTTTGCTTTTGTACGGGATCATCAGATTTTCTCTAAGGGCGTTAGGGATATACATATTTATGTTCTAAATTCCAATTTTAAACCAATTTCAATAAATAAGACCCTGCACTACAGTCTACCAAGTAAACTTTGCAACTGTTATTGAGCTTGTTGTGCTTAGTCTAGATCATAGATAGGCCTTTTTAAATCTTTGAAATGTGATGAACCTATGGGATAACATTTAAAAAGTTTTGCCCCTTTAATTTTGACTCCGGTATAAATCCAGACCTGCCCCTAAAAATATACATGTTTCTCACTACATCACACTGTTTTTTTGATAAAGATGAGTCTATACTTAACAAAATATGTTAAAATAATCTTCAATATTTTTCACAGGTGAGCCCTAGTTTAGAGATAATTCTAAATGAAACACATTTTTCTTATTTTTAGACATATAAACCCACAATTTATAAGAGCCCTTAGGAATGGAACCTTCAGTGGAATTGGATATTATTTTCGGGAATGTAAGTATATTATTTTTTTCTTAATATAAAATGATTATGCATAAAATAATACTGTAGGGACTAACATTTTAATGTTGCTGTTCATACTAAACTAGCCATCTTTAAAAACACAAATTTGTTAATTTCTTTGAAGAGCAAGCACATAACTTTGGAAAGGGAGGTAAACAACGCCGTTTAGAATGTCGCACCTGTCCAGAATTTTGAAGGACTTATGCATGGTTGGCCGGGATTATCAAATCCGCTTGTGCTAATCTATTAATACAAGGTTGCCCCATTGTGAGGCCCCCCAAAGAAAACTTACTTGTGTTATACGGCATTGATATTGGAATGCATTATTCTCCAATGTTGTGGTAAGGAATGATTATTTTGCCAGGCAAAGTAAGTTATGTTCAAGTAACGTTTATCGAAAGATTTGCTTAGTATTTTACCCCCATAATTCAATGAAAACCAAAGCTATCTTAGATGTGATAACAACATTATTTAAGTCAACAGTTATTCTAGCTACATTACTCTACATTGTATGAGCCCAGAAACCTTTTTTACCTGTGGCCAATTAAAATAATCGTCTTATCTCTCACGGTGAATGGAACAGACCTAAAACTGTTAATACGTCTCACTTATTTGAAATCTACTCATAATGTTGAAAAAACTTCAAAACCACAAACTAGATCTGCATGACACCGTGTGCAGCTTCTTATAAAATGCTTGAATAAGCATCAGAAAGAGGCCCATTGGAACAACAAACAATGACTACTATGAGACCGTATTCAATAGCAGCCATGTTGGTGGACAGATAGACACATTCCAGTACTAAATAAATTCACCTGCAAGGATCCTGGCAATCGCTAAACATGAACCGATTGACAGCTTAATGTATTATAGTCCGGAATGTATGCATCTTTGTCACCAACATGGTCTGGTGGATGGACATCATATTGAATAGGTCTAGAAAGTATCTGTTGGCTATTATATTCTTTTACGAGGACTCAATACAATTAATCTCTTCAATCGAAAACGGGAGTAGTATTTGGAAGATTGTTCCTGATACTAGCTACTTTTGTAAGTATGGTCATTTAAGCCAGTTTACCTCGCGGGACGGTAAGTACGTATAGCTTGTTTCTAAAATTGAAAACGTAAATTTGAAACCAGCATTTTGAAAATTCTCAAGACGGAATAATACCGAACGAAATGCATTGTGGGCAAGGGGACGGCCGTAGCGAGTGCGTGTTCACTTTTCGTGTTTGAGAGGCACCGACAGTACCCGACCAAAAACGTTCAATTTTCTCGCTAGGTATATAGGTTCAGACCAATTACGGTACATATTTAAAACAAAACTAGCAACGGACCCTCTGATGCAAAAATCTCCATAGAAACCCTTCTTTTTCCGGAGATATGAGATTAGTTTCATTTGCATGCAGTCGCTATGACGGACTAGTAACGTTAATCTCTCGCGCCATACTAATTTAGATAATATTTTCGAGTCTGTGACACCAGACTACACACTTTCCTTACCGCCGTATTTTTGCCCATATAATGTAAACTAAATCGTGTTGACGCCATAATGAGTTATGCATTACTTAAAAGAGCGAGGGAATGTGGGGGGGGGGGGGCTTAAAAGGGGGGGGGAGGGGTTGTCCGTGGATATGCAACCACCGGGAGCGTTCAGATGTAGGGTAGTAAAAAGGGTCAGTGTGCGAGAGGTCAATTCGTCTTTCGTTCATAGGCCCAACGTTTACCGACTGCGCCAATAGTGCTCTATTCTATCTTAGACAAGTGAAGTATGATATTATGATTAAAATATCTATCAGACAATTACCCATTTATGTTTTATGTATCCATGAAAGTATTTTCGGTATGGTATATTCTGTTGAAAAAGGAGATGGCAAATTGGATTGGTAAATAGAAGGAAAACTTGAGATCGGAATGCATCCTGTGCGAATTCAATGGAAAAAAGCCCTTAAGGAGCAAATTTAAATTAAGTAATAAAACCTTACCATCAACAAGTAGAAGATATCTGGAGAACTATCATCCTGAAGGGAATTTTACCCCCCTTTGAACCTAAGTCATTGAGTTTGAACAAAGGACCTTGTTAGAAATATTATCTATGATCTTCCCACGGGCGTTTGGGTTTAAGCATAAACCTGCTGCCATATAAATATCGGGAAATTAGTAATTTATATTTAAATGTATTTTCTTTCTGGCACTTTTAACATGTCCTAAACACACAGAGATCTGAGTGTGAACTTTATTGCATGGACAGAAACTCGACGCACTTCTCCCACGCGATCCTAAAAATCTTGAAAGTCTAGTTTCGATATCTTTACGTTTTTTGTTACGTTACTTATCTTAGCGAGGGATTGATGAAACAAAATAGAGATTGTGCATTTTGGGATTTTTTCTTATTGGTCACAATAAGATGCACGCCTGTAGACATTTTTACAGGGTATTTTCTAGATGATGTTTTGTAAATACTCTGGAAAAAAAAAATTGCTCAAATAAAATCACATCATCATCATCATCATTCATCACTGTTATTGTTAGTGCTGTTCATATTTTATAATAGTGTGAAAACCCAGGCCAAACTAGATTTTGCAGGAATGGGTTTCGTTCTTTATTATAGGAAGTTGTGATGTGGACCTTCCAATTGGCTTAATTTAGACATGCATAGTGGTTCTATTTTACGTTTTTCATGCTTAATACTGCAGCTTATACATTAATGGCCAGTACTTCATTTTTTTCTGCAACGATTAAAACGCAAACTTGATCACCCTCAACTAACCCCCCGAATTTATGGGGCATTACGGTAGACTATTAACCTGTGAGTACAATCTTATTGTTATCAATCCCTTTTCACATCTCGCCGTTTCTCTCTCACTCTGCTTCCTCGAAACCTTTTTTGGTCATCTATATCATTTAAGTCCCTAAATGTCATTTTGCCACTTTTCAACAATCACGAGGCAGCCCCTGCCTTGTGTTTACGGGCAAGTACCCTAGATTCTAAAAAAAGACAATACGCTACCCCATCCCTTTCGCGGTGTTTCGTCCAAGGTTGCTAGAATTATTGCTCTAGGATGTGGAACCCTAAGATGAACCCTCAAAAATGGTCCTTAAAAGGTTCCTAACAGAAGAGAGTTTAGCTGTTATGGGAATAACACAATATAAGTGCTGATATATTGGCGCGCTCCCAGCCCCTGCCGTGGTGGTGACGCCGAGCACGGTCGGTAATTAGCAATTACGGCGCGGGTATTACCAATTAAAGTGACAGGAGAGATTTTTTTAGGATACGAAATTTTCTCTCAAATTGCACAAAATCGATTGTAGAAATCACCTAACCAATAACTTTCGACGTGGTTTTGACAAACAAGTACAAAAGAAAACGCAAGCTTGTTTTGAACTTTGCCTGACTATCGTAATTGTCCCCATTAAAAACAACCGTGCTTTGAACTTTCTGTCCGTGCACGCAGGAAAGTAACTAATCGTCATAATTATACATAACGACGTGTTGTCGGCTTATTCACTTCAGGTGTGATCTATACATTGGAAATCATTCCATATGCAAAACCCCGGGTTCGAAAAAAAATTTCGGAAATTCCTCATTTCTCTTTAAAGTTGAATTCGTGATCCACCTCGTCCCCCGACTTACCCTTACAACAATGGTGATATTTTAAAGGTGCAACGAGAGATTTTGAGCACCACCCAAATATGCTCATGGTATAAATTTCCCACTAGATTAGACAGGCAATAAATTTTCTTGACCTTGTAAATTATTCCTACAAACTGTCTTACAAAGAGGGGAAACAGGTGGATTTTATTTGGGGCCTTTATTTCAATGTAAACACAGGCTGAATTTTCGTATTTGCTCCTATAAAAATAGAAATTTCTCAATTTTTGTACCAAAGAAACATTTCTCAGCTTAAATCCTTTCAGATGGGTATATTTTTGGTGGACTCTTTACCTCAGGGCAAAATCAACTTGTCGATCTTTTTAGGGACCCTGTATGGTGAAATCTCACGTTGCACCCTTTAATCTCCTCTGAACCGTTCCATTAGTAGTCCACGTTTACCTATCTTACGTGCAAAGTCATCCCGTTCATCTGTTAAGAAATTCGCAAACGGACAGGAATCATCCGCTGCCTATGGGAACCGTGGGAAACAAGCATTTGCTCATAACACAAAACCGGCAAATCGGGATCAACTAAAAAGTTATGAATACAGGGTTTTTCTCAAGGATTCTAGTGAAACAATTAATAAAACAGGTGCTGGAATCACGAAATTAACCTTTAGCAATCCGCGTCTTATATCCTCCTGGAAAAGGGACTATATACTTTCTTACTGAACCTAAGGGAAATTTTCCTGTCATAATTCACTATTTTACTTCGTTAGGGAGAAACTTTATTTCACCTCACCTTCCTCCTTTTTAGTGTCAACTTTATTTCTGTTTAATTTATAACAGAGGATCATGAATATTAATGTTTCTTATTTTATGCAAGTGATACAAGAATTTGTTGGAGGCGGTTCCAATTTTCTCTATCATTTGCACTTGATTGTGTAGACCACCTACTGAGAGTTTGCAGAGATTCATAAACGAATATAAGGAAAACCACTTAAAGCTGCACTGGCACCTTTTCAGAAAATATGATTTTTTTTTTCAAATTTGCGCAAAATTTGAATGGTCGAGTCCATTGGAAGAATAGAGATATATTTTACCCACATAAAAATACAACCCAGAAAACTAATAGGGGACATTAATAAGTAATAGTAAGGGTATTTGGCAGGCTAACTTTGCTGTAACTTTATCAACAATGTATCTATTAACATGAATATCATACTCGTTTCTCATTGATATTAAAACCACAAAGACTGGATCACACAGGTGCAAATACGCCGTGAGAATCAACTACTAGCGTGATTTTTCTTTTGTTACACGCCATTTTCCCTCGCGTCGGTCCTGCGGATTAATGTCCCCAGTGACATTAATTATCAATCGTTCTGTTTCCCATAAACGCGCTGATCAGGGCCGTACTCAGGATTTATTTTTTTTTGGGTGGGCGGGGTGCGACTTTGAAAAGTGGCCTTTTTTCGAAAAGGTGGACTGTTTTTGCGCTAAAGTGGACTAACCCCCTAAAATGGTCAATCCATCCCCTCTTGGACTTTTTGACACATTTATCACCACAATTGTGACTTTCTTGTCCAAATTTTCTCAAATTCTGGACCTTTTTTATCAAAAAAAATCAGCCAAAGTGGACCTTTTTTTCCCCCCTTTGTGGAATTTGGGGGGTGCGAACCGCACACCCCGCACCCCCTGCGTACGGGCCTGGCGCTGATTTTTGAGGTTAATAATTTCTGTTGAGGAGCTATATGTAATATAAGCAAGTGTCTCGTTAAATCACTGTTGCATGCTGCTGTTGTAATCATGATAAAGCAAATAGTAACGTTTTAAAAGCCATTGTAACATCCTTTAAAAAGATCCACCAGATGCTTTTCTGGGTATAGAAATCTCTGTACTTGTACTTGAATGGTAGTAAAGAACACCCAAAGAAATTTTGAACTTACATGGTATCCTCTTCGGTCATATAACTAGACCAGTTGACTAAAAAAAATGTGACCCTGATTGTGTCCGGCCATTTTGATTGTTAAGTTAACATTATGATTCCTAATTATATTGGTTCATCCTGAAAGCTCAGTTTATTGATCTTTACATATGCTTGCAAAGATCATTCCATTGGTTAGGAATAAACTTAGCTACAGTCGATTTGAAATCAATAGCGAGTTTTATGCTGTCCCCGGATTCACATTAAATGAAGGAAACAGTGTCCCAGAAATAAATAGGGTTATTTATTGCGCATCATAAATTTGAAGCATTTTAACCCCACAATTCAGTCACAAGACTTACCATCGCTGCCCTCTGAACGTTGCTTTCCGCTCCCTCTCACCAATAATAAAATCATTTGAATAAATAAATTAACTACATACATGTATCATTTTTTCTTGAGGAGTTGAATGACTCATTACCATATAAAGGAACAGATTTCCTGTGAAACCTTTTTGAGGTTTTAAGTATTGCCTATATTTTCGAGCAAAATATGCTACCACTCTTAAGAAAGTGTGTTTCAATAAACCTTTTTTTACCATTATCACTGGCTTTTACCCAAAAACCCTTTAAGATACCACTTTATCTGATTTTGCGGAGTCATTGGCTTAGTTGGCCACCGTGTCCGTTCAAATGGGAATCCGTGAATAGGGAGAAAAGCCCCGGATAAAAGCGACTACTTGATTCAAAAGGCTATGCTCGGCCTATACTTAACCGTTTTGAATTATCTTTGCAGCAAATTAAAGATATGAAACAGGCTTTCCGATGATTTACCACATATGTTAGATAGCATGTTAATCTAAAAATTCAAAATGGCGGGCACATCAGGGTCAAGGTTTTTTTTTGACTCACCCGTAAATTCTTTTCAAGACTCAAAACGTATCATTTCCTTTCGTTTGGACAGGTACGTGTCCAACAGACTAACTACAAATTACAAACCTTCCGTGTGTTTCAAAACAACTTTCGGTCGAAAGTATTGTAGTTGATCAGAGATAATAGAAGTAAGGGAGCATTTAAACTTGGCCGATCTAACTAAGCTGAGTGTCCTCCATGACAGTCTCTCAGCTTGCACGTTAAATAAAAGGAATTATAAACCCTAACCTTGCAGACGAGGGAAACAAATGATGCGTGCTTGCCAGCCAAACCCAATGGCAGCACACCACAATAGACAGATGGCAGGTGGAACATCTTGCAGTTCTGTCCGTTTCCCTATTCACTGCTGCACACAGTGATTAATTTAATTAATGCCTATGACCTTTCATGCGTACTCTGTGATTAAAGCATAGGACATGAGAAAACTCACGTCGTTGCGAGAAAAAGTGCTCAACGGGATTTCTTCGTAGAAGCTCTAATTGTAGAAAATATTATCATCAATAACATATGTGAGTTTTATTATGATAGAACATTCAGGAAAAAGCGAAAATGGTTCAATTTATAAAGAGCTGTATTCTGATAGGGTATAATGCTAATCTATAGGGCAAAAATCACCCAGTGATTATTGGGCAGAGACAGCAGATTCAAGAGGCCGCCATGGACAAACGGTTAGACCCATAATCTTTGTAGAGCTGACAACCAAGATAATCTTATTTTCTACATGTTGATGTAATTGGTTGAATACGGGATGAAAAAGATCCGACGACCCCATTTCTAACAAGGCTTTCCAAACGTGTAAAAACAGCCTACAGTGGTATGTGTGGGGTAATCGCTCATCCATAGATGTCATTGATCAGTGATTGGATGGTGCCTGTGAAGTGGGAATATTTACATTTACGATCAAACTTATGAGGGATTCATGTCACAATGATTTGTTGGGTGGGCAAAAGGTCGAGGCTCGTTTACAGTGGACACTAAGACACTATGACTCCTGATTAATAAAAGTCTAGAGGTCGGACGGTCATTTTGATTCAACAGCTACTGGCAGACGCTTAACCCTGAAAGACAGGGATTTTGTCCCATCTCACGGCCGGGGAGATGTCCGGGGGAAGTGGGTGGGGGGGGCGGGGGATTCCGCCACCCTAGTATCTCTGAAAAGGATTGCTGAAACTATAATGTGTGGTACCAATTGAATGTATGACCCTCCCGGCCATTGATTACCCAAAAAGTACAACATACCTTGCCATGACGTCACAGTGACGTCAATGGACGTCATGTAAAAAATGCGAAAAATCTAAAAAATCGCAAATTCATGGTTTTTTTTCGCCATTTTTTCAAGAAGTAAAGTTGGATGTTGGGCCATGATATGTGCCAGTATGCGCACACAGATTTACGACAAATAAATCAAATAAATAAGATAAAAATATTGTAACTGTATCCTTAGCACAAAAAATGGATTGCTGCTGTTCCGTGTTAATTTCAATGAGGGAAAATAGCTTTCTTCGCACGCAGTGCGCGATACGTAACGCCGCGTCCTAAACCGTAGGTCGGATTTTTGTTCAAAATGGTCTTAAATCGAGCGAAAGGGTTCAAAGAAAAAGTAGTGTAGTGTCGGCGTGAAGTAGAAAAAATAACAAATAGGTGTGGGTTTTTTTGTTCGTTTCCGGCGGTTGACGTCACGTGTTAACTCATCTATAGAGTCAACTGATCGATTGCCTTAGTGGTCACCATTGTTCCCGAACGTGAGCCGGAGGTCTAATCTCTTGCCACACGGGACTAATATAAAGAGGGCTATGAAGCCCCCTATTTCACTCTGTTAAAAATATCTCTTCACGTGTGCCTCGCTGAGTATCATTAATTTGGCGCTAAAACTTCTTTTTTATAGTGACATGTTAATTTCAACGTTGGTTGTATTTTATTGTTTACTATTATTCCTGATAATGTTTTACCCACTTATTTTTTGGCCTAACAAGAATTTCTAAAAATCGACGCTATATATTAGTAGTAACTAGTAACTATTCCAAAATGAAAAAAAGGCATATTAAATTGTAAATTGTCTTTTTGAAATAATCACGCCGAGGCACGGCGAACGGTGTGTTTCGTTTACTTCTTATCCTTTAGCGTAAGTAATATAGGAATAAATAGGTGCAAAGGGTTCTAAGGGTAAGTACATAAATAGCATTATGTAATGAGGTACCCTTGCCATGTACGCAAATAACCCGGTGTGGCAGGAGGAGATATGGTCCGCGCTCACAGGTCCGCCAAACAATGGTGAACAATAGTGCAATCGATTCAGTTGATCTTACGTAACATAGTTTCACGCTTTATACGTTGTCATCTATGGAGCCCGGACTTGATACCTGTCGGACTATGATACTTCACAACCTGGTTTCGATTCCCGGCGAGTGCTCGTTTGAGGCTTTTCTCCTACTCTGATCTGTCTTTCCAATTGACTAGTTCTTCTTCTTCAGGCCTAACGGCGCGAATTTTAAAAAATACTTATTTACACTTTATGTAATGTGTTCCCGCTGAAAATTGAGCATCTCTGTGATGAGAGTCCCATTGCCACCGCCTATTGCGTTCGCCAATGTATACTGCACGCATCATTGTTTAATTGCAATTATTTGGGCGATATTAGCCTTCCATAAATGGCAAAATATTATTGGCTTTAGATTTTCTCTTGTGAAAAAACGGAGAAAGTTATCCATACTCTAGCGATGTTGTTTTATTTGTCCAAGAACAATATTGATTGGCAAGAAGACACCATATATAACACTCCATTCTGCAATGGTACTCTTCAAAAAAACCGAGAGGAAAGAGTGGTAAAAAGCGTAAATGGAGGAGGCAACATATTTTTGAGTGTTATTCACTCTAAATTAGCCGAACGTGAATTGGTCATTCCAAAATGATTGCGACTGAAATATCTTTTTCACCAGTCAACTTTCATTCCTTTCAGAGTGTGTTCCACTCAAAGCGCTGTCGTTCTCCTATTTTAAATTCCTTGTACTAAGGGGGAAACTTTACTCGTTTGTTTTTTGAGGATAGTGAAACCCAATATTCAAGGTGTTCAATTTAGTTAGTATTTGGATTATTCGTTTGCCAAACCATATTGGTGATCTCCAAATTACAAGTGCATTTAGAAAAATAAAGGAACATCGATGCCGTTTTAAAAAATATGTTCGTGGACATGATTGTCTAACTCTTTTAATTGAAATAGCCTTTCTACGAGGTAACCAGCTGTTGTATCTGGAGGCCAGGGATTTTGATCTGAACTACAAAGTTGCTTTTACTGTAAGTAGGAAAGATATGTAATCTGAAAGTAATGGTTAAGAATTGAAATAACACGAAATATAATAATATGATGGGGATGATATTTAAGAACCTTCATCTAACCAAGAAGAACGTAACGGGGAGGGTTGCAACAAATCGTCATCCGTTCATAAAGTGCAACGAGAGATTCACAACAGGTGTAAAACCTAAAAAAAATCGAAAGTACTGATTTTTGCCTGATGTAAAGCTTTCCATCAAAAATATCCCCAGCTGGAACGGATTAAGCTTGGAAAACGTTATTGTGTACAAAAATGTGGAAATTTTTAAAATAACGGAGCATACGGAATTTCAAGCCGATGTTTTACCACTGAAATTAGAAGCAAAATCAAAATCACCTGTTTTCTCATCTTTTAAGACATTCGGTAGCAAAAAAAAGGTAAGAAATCTATTAGTGTCTAATCTATATGAAATTACTAATATGACACAATATTTGGGTGCTTCAAAATCTCTTCTTGCCCAACAACGCTTTCAAGTAAACTTGTGCTCATAATGAACCTGGAGAGGTAGGTTACAAGTGCAAGTAAGAACACATCTCGTTATATCCGACAAAAAAGGAGAACATACAACAGACAACACACAACAAGGACAAACAAGCTTACACAACACAAAAACAAAAAATACAAAAACCAAACAATGCAGTCAAAACAAGGCAAACAAGATAAAGTAACAAGGCAAGCAAACAGAGCCTATTTGGTCCCAAACTTTGGCCTGCGGTCAGGATGTTCACACGTATTTGGTTGGTTAAAAGAGATCCAAAACTCACTGATTGATTTCATTGGAGGAGTTGTGGCACTACACGATTGGTGAGCTTTTGTCCAGCAGTTGACGACGGGGTTGTCCCTCGATGACACTAATATTTTGCAGCACTATAATCCAAGGGTTACCACCAAAAGTCTGCGCGCTAATGTCCACTTCAGGGACCACAACCACAAATGAAATCCTGTTTATTCCAAAACGGACGCTAATTTGCCTTCCAAATCCTGGACACTATGGTACTTGCCACCGATCTATATTTGCAGCGCTACAATCCAAGAGTTACCACCCAAAAGTCTGCGGCGCTACTGTCACCGTCAGGACAAAAACTGGATCATTTTTGATTCCAAAACTGAAGCTAATTTTGCCTAAAGATGAACAGCAGACAGATCAAAACTACGCTCGCTCTAACTATACTAGCTCCTGGTTAATGGCAAAATTTCACTTCTCGACAAGTTCTCCTTATATACACAATATTACACACTAGTATCCCCAATATCTTGAAATTAGAAGTTACAAAATCATCACATAAACATTACCCAACACCTGCGTGATTACATAGCACATAATAACAAAGACTTTCCGGTGAGAAATATTTTCTCAAGTAAAGTGAGAAAGGAAATAAATAAAATAATGTGTGAAATCACAAAAGAAAGGCTAATTATTACTGTACATGGGTCAAAAGTTAAAGGATGACTTGGATTCTGGTTATATGGGGCGCAAATGGTTTCCTAGCTTAAGGATTTGAAATAGGAATAGTTGCATCATCTGTTATGCTTAGTTTTTACTTATCAAAAAATAGGTCAGATCAATAGAATCCACTAGCTACCAAAGCTGACGACTTTAATTGCTAATGTAGATTAATCACCAAAAACGTTAAGATAGTTTAAAACTTTATTCCTATTTTCATGAGGCTAAACCAAACTATCTTGAACCACTTTACCAAAAAGAGGAAGCAACTTTTAATTTTTTACCCCTTGTACACACCCAAATTGGAATTTGTCACCAATTTTACAGTTGTGCCTCATAATTCAAAAACTAATGAAGCATTGGTAGTGTATCACGATATGATTTTCAACACAATCGGAAACTTTTAAAAAAAAAAACCCTGTGTAACCTTGAAATCAAACCTTGCGGGTCATATAAGGGGATGTAGCAAATGCTTCCGTCACAGGTTTTGCTTCATCAAATGGAATATTAACGTGAATGATTATCGATTTGAGCCCCAGCTACTTCACACAATGATTAGTGTGTGGACAAGCATTGTGTACACGCAAAAACATAATTTGTTGGAAAATTGAGGGCGCCATCCCCGGGAAATATCTGAGTCGGCTTTTAAACTACAAAATAGTACCTTTTATATATCCCTAACGTCCCTAGAGGAAAACCTGACGATTAAAAAAGAAGGGAGGTAGCGTTATTTTTTTAGTTCGATCTAGGGACAATTTTCCCCTAACAAAGAAAAGGTCCTCTCCGTAAGTTTTTTCGAAAGTGTATTTAAATGCAGTTAAGGGACGTAAGCGATATGTATAGATATGAAACATAACTAAAATTATTGGTTAACATATTAATTGTGGGAATGCTCATATTGACATTTCTGTTTATATGATCTATTACTAAAGTGATCGATTGTTTGATTTCCCTCTTACAGAAATTTTGCTCAAAACAACATAACGGTTCTTGAACCTGGACTTTTCGATCCTTTGACGGAGTTGATTTATCTGTAAGAAAATTTCAAAATTTGTACTTTTATTTACAGGTATTAAAGAGGATGGCCGATCTATATAATTACATAAGATTTGCATCTTGATTAAATGATCATGATCTCAATACCCTGTATGTAAAGTTTCGGAACGATATTTCAATCCGTATTGATATGAGAGCAAAAAACATGATTTTGTATAAAAAGCCCCATGGAGTACTCTCTAAAATTAATATTGGTCTATCAGAATGGGGCACATTTTCGCTCATAATATCCAAAACAAACACCCTTTAGCCTTAAGATTTTACAAGGTAAATAAGAAACGTGTTAACTTTTGTCAGATACCAAAACAATGACGTGGCTATTTGCGATCGAGCCATGCCTTTTAATAGTAATTTTGATGACCTCCAACCATAAATAGTTCATACAAGTTGTTGCAATCAATAAATTGTCAATATTTGCTGCTTTCCGTGCATTCGTACACTGTTAAAAGTGGTAAATTTTACATACATATTACCCATAAAACTTGTTGCTGCTTATCACCAAGCAAACGTATGTTGACGTTGGTTAATTTTGCCCGATACAGGTTAAATCTGATAAAAATACTCAGCAATTTTAACGTTTATTTGTGTTAACAGTGTAGAGCTAAAGCATCACAAAAAGTATTCCCCTTCTTTTTTTGAAGTCTATAACGTAAAAGTTGTTGAAATAAATAGAAAAAAATGAATAAAAATACATTTCAAAGGCACGCATAGGTGTAGTGGTTTATAGATACATTGGTAAGTGTAACTAAAAATTATTGGAAATGTGATTTAAGTAATTTCAAATGGATTTAAATTGTGTGGTTTCCCTTGTGAGCTACTTCAGTAAATGTAGTGTTGTGAGTGTGAAGATGAAATAAGTCGCTAGATTAAGTGGAATTGTATGTCTTTCAGGTATGAAATATTTTGGTGCTTTTGTCACTAAATCCGTATGAATTCAACCTGACCGCCCCCCTTTTGCGATCCAAAAGGCACGTTCTCTTATTTATACGCATACAACATTACCTGTTTTATATCGTACGTCAATAGGTTATTAGTTCTTATCTTATTATCTAAGAACGGATTAAAATTTATGAATAACATTCGATTTTAAAACTCAAATAGCAGACGAGGCCAAGCAAAGCATTCAGCCTCGATCCATGCCGCACAAAGAAGGCTGTATTGATATTCCTGGATAAAGCATACAGAACCTCAGAATAAATGGAATCTTCTAAAACTTTTAATTAATGTTGTGCCTCGAATAAAAAAATTAAGACTACAAAGTCACTGTTGCTTTTGTCTCTCGAGTGCAGAGAATGTCATGTTACATTAGCCTGAAGAGCGCAACTTTGTAATCTGCATATTTTGAAGTTGTGGTTTTTAAGAGTGATGTATTTATTGTTGTGTTTCAGAGTAGCCCATACAAATCAGATAACCTCCTTGCAAAATGGGTCTTTTCGAGGACTGACGCAACTTCAATACATGTAAGTTTGTACCTTTTCATATACCACGTTCTTGTGGGCCAGGGCCACTTAGCAATCCGTTGTGCGTGTGTGTGTGTGTATGTGTGTATATATGTGTGTATGCGTCACTAAAATGTTTAGTTTTTTATGCAGCTTATATTATTTGAATATAGCGAGCGCGAAAGCTGAGACCCGCCAAATTTTAGTTATTAATGTTAAAAGTTAAAACAGGTTTAAAGAGGTAACAACCTATTTACAAAATTTTGTTTTGTAATAACAATGACTAAACTTATAAACTTAAAGACACTATCAGTGATTTGAAAATATTTGAAATTTGCAGGAATAGCTTCAAAGTGAAGGATAGTCTGTAGAATTCTCATAAGTTACCTTTTCCAGCTGTATAGAATTGACAGAAAAGGAAGACACGGCAGTGTTTCCAAGATACGATTCTCCATTCAATTACGTGTTGTAGTAGTGTCCGTTCGGACAATAATGACTAAAATCTCCGCCCTGTCCTTATTAGGTTTGCTTCTGGTCTTATCATTTTCCAGGTATGTTAGGAACCTGTACTTGTTACATACATGCAAAAATCTGATATTTGATGATTTTTTTCAATTTGCTATATTAGCAAATCCTGATATGTCTTTACACAAGTGTTAAGTTCAAAATTACTCTCAATTTCACAGTTTTCCTATTGCTATTCATCCCCAAAAAAAGTACTGCACTATGTTTTTGTTGCTTTTTTAATTGCTTTTGTTTATGTATGTTTTGTTATTTTATCAGAGATTTCCGTGGCAATAATCTTGAATATTTGGAGCCAGGAATTTTTGATGACCTCTATGGTCTCCGTTACTTGTAAGTTTGTTTTCATATCACACATAAATCTGTAGCAACAGAAAAATGTCAAAAATAAAAATATAAAAAAATAAGAGTAATCAAGGAATTGAGACTTATCTGCTATTTATTAACTTGAACCTTATCCAGGGATCTTAGACGTAACTCTTTGAGAGATCTTGACCCCGATATCTGGCGAAATATGAGCAATCTGGAATATTTGTAAGTTTATTTATTTAATTGTGATCTTAAATAACTTATGCAAGAGGGGAGAAATGAAAGTTTATAGTCAACAGATGTAAATATGGTGAAATGGTGAATCAAGAAAACAAGGAAAAAAACAACAAACAGAAACACAAACAAACCAACAAACAAAAGGGAACCGGAAATTAACGAAAGCACATCTCATGTATTAAAAATGGTATCAAGTGAGTATATATCAATATTTAGAAAAGCGCGATTGTACCTACCGTATTATCATCATGATATTTGTAACGATATTGTCAACTCTTTTTTGATATTCTTACAGATTTTATACTTAATATTGATAGCAACTATGATTTTCAACCCAGATTTCGCAATTTCCCTCAATTTTTAGGGTAAACTTATGACCCGGTGTAGAAGTATTTATTGTCCGGTGTACTCGTAGTCCGGCTATAACGGTAAGAAATAGGGCAACTCAATTCAGTTTGACATCTTCACGCAACACTAGTTTCAACGCTTTATTCGTTTCGTCTATGGAGCCCGGACTCTGGCTCCCGCCGGACTATAGTTGCTTTCAACCGGTCCAACAACAAAACATCATTTGCAGCAGGGCTGGAACTTACCTCTGTTTCTCGTGTTATGTATTACTTGTTGTGAATATTTTGATGAGCAATAATCATAATAATATAATGTGTAATTTTTTTAACGTGCGACATTTCCACGTAACGGCTCAAGGCCTGTAGCTGCAGCCATGAAAGACGCTCAGCACATCATAGAAACCATAATACCATAACAGAACTAGCTAAGAAGCTCGATTTTAGAGCAGAGGAAACCGGAGTACCTGCGGGAACGAGTATGGATCGAGAAACCAAATTCCACATAAGGCCCACGAGAACAAGCCCTTACCGGGGATCGAACCCGCGAGACCTCATTGGTGAAACGCGAGGGAAGATACGCTGCGCCACTCGTTCCCCCCCCTCGTTCAATACTTTGTCACCGCAGATTCATTTGGCGTCTGACAAGGGAAGGGTTATGTTTTATCATTAATTCTATAAAGTAGATTCATCCACGTCGTGTCACTCTAGTACTTTCCGCATGTACTGTCTTGAATGAGGGGATGTTAGCATTGGATGGAAATTAAAATTACACGCTAATCTATTGAAAGATATAGTCAAACTAAGCACAGAAAAATCAATTATGTCTTAATGAAATCATTCAAGTAACGTAAACGCATATAGCTACATTGCCTCTCAAAATTCTGAACTAATCCGTATTTGCTTTAATAGTATTCATGTACAGGTGAGTTGCACGTTACTGACTTTTGAGACTTGGATACGAGGATACAAAAGTCTTTGTACTCCTTCTGTATGCATGAAAGGCGAGATTATCTTAGTTCGTTCATGAAGAAGAAATGAAATCGAGCCACATATTTCTTCTGCCTCCTCTCCCAAGTATTCGACGCTGTCCAAAACGTTTCCGCGTGACACTATGTGTTGAATCCACTATAATAATGCCACCTGACAGTTAATGTTTCAAATATGTTTTTGCCTTTTTATACAGAGGTGTCGATGAAAGACTGGATGTGCTGTCTCGTATCAAATGTTTCGTGTGATGCCGGTGAATCAGCGTTCGCCCTCTATTCTTCACATGTGGACGTCTTCTTCAAAACCCCAAAACTGAGGGTTTTCATCTGGTGCAAGGAACAGTGGGCAGTTCTTGGTGGTAATATTTTTGTTCTAGCTATGCGCTGAAGAAAAGGCGGAGTGGAAACCAAGTGCAGTCATCACTTATTACTAGCTCCTCCCACCTAACCTAATGATGGGAATAGACCCTCATTTTGATTGCCATGGCGGATTTCAATACTTAGGAGACGCATTCTTTTCTCGTGCACACTTATGGCGGGAAATTAACATGTGCGTATTTGCTGGTTTTTTGGCGATACTTAAGTGAGGCCTCACTATTTTTCGTCGCACTGATAAGTGTAGATCGATTTATCGGTGTTGTTTTTCCCATTCAAAGTCGGTCAATGCGGCTCATAGCCATTCTACTTTGTTTTGCGATCTTAATCCTATGGTCCTTTGCATTGGGGCGCTTGATTACCGCAACATTTCTTGTGCAAAACACGGAGTCGGCTTGTTACCAAGCGTCCAATGGTGCTGGGTCTTCTTTCGAAAGAGCCCCCCCATCGGTAACAATAGATATCGCAATTTCTACGCTCCTCTGATTAGTTAACGAATCTTCCGGTAGAGATTGAAAAAGGCCAACCAGCTTCAATATTTTCCGCTAGTGATTTTTCTCGGAGTCAACCTGTTTTTAGTGTGCTTGTTGTTCTCATATGTTTTATTATGCATTGGAGTTAACGTGACGACATCAAGCAAGGCGAACTATCGTAGCGCGCCAAGAGTGAGGATATCCTATGGCTCGCCGCAGGGGTTAAAGTAGTAAGCTTTCTTTTGTTGGATCCGGTCCTGTGTCATGGGGCGTGGCTTTCTCAGCCAAACTTAGACATACCAATTCAATGTGGCAGGGTCGGTTATATTTATATTGCCTCTGAATTCCATGCCTGAATCCTTTTATACACCATGTCTCCTATAATAGCAGACAAATTAGGCAAAATGAGAAGAAAGATGTGCGGCGGCTCCACCGATTCAGAATGGGAAGGACCTAACTCTGTGAGACAGAGCGAAGGAGCGGGAACACTACCTATGACCGAGGTTAGCTAGCCTCAAAACCTAGTTATTCCAAACTTTTAAAGGCGACGTTCCTGCCTAACTGCTGTCGATTAGTTAAAGCGAAGAACTTTCTATTTGTATAAAAACACTAGCATAAACAATCTCTGTAATAAAAAATCTGTTATATATTTTATGTTAAATTAAAATTAAAACTAGAGGCTAATTGTGCTCAGAGAGCACAGGACTGAAGGAAAGGCCACTAAATAACCACTGGTCTGAAATCCGTATACATCCTTATGCTACGATTATAGGTGATGCTTGTGCATTATTCATATTCGCATTTGTAGGAAAAGGGTTTCATCTAATTTGGCCGAAATTACCCAAATGGCCACTACTTTGTGAGTCAAAAAATCCCGGGGGGATCGTCTCATACCACAAGGGGGTATCATCCGTGTCCAAGAATCCACGTAAAAAGGGTAGTTTTTCAGGATCAGGCACGTTACGTACGTAACGTGAAAAGGGTCTAAAAATCGCCCAAACATAAGAAAAAGGGTTATATTTTCTAAATGAGGACTAACGCATTTAGGGTCCATATTCATTTCAGCATAAAAAAATTTAAAAAGTGTTCCGGAAGTCTGTATTTGCCTTCAAACCTGTGCTTTCAAATCCATAAATTTCCAAAATTTTCCGGTAAAGAAACCATACACATGATTTTTAGTACAGGCAACACCCTATTGGTTTGAGATTGAGAAATGACGACTCCTTTAGTGATTGCCTGATTATGTCGCTATACCAAAATAGTTCTATATCACTTACCCATGAAACGGACAATGTTTTAGCAATTCAAACTCATAATTTATTTAAATGTCAGTCAATTCTAGGTTTATAATTTCTTAAAATAACTTTTGGGACATAATTTGGGTGCATAATTGATTTCGGCAATTTTCAGGGAAAATGCCGATTTATCGCTGCGCTGCAAATGCGGAAAATAAGTGCCGAAAATAACGTTCCCTAAATGCGAATTCTCCCGGATCCTTTAGTCCCATAGGAAATGTCTTGAAACTAAATACCTCAAGGTTTCCGCGACCCACTCCGTGCCGCTTATGAACTCTCCATGAACACCTTTACTTTTATTATTAGTTTCAAATAAACCTTACATGCATGCACTTTATTTTACTGTTTATACCGTCGATCATTGGCCTATATACATTTTAAAGTTAAGCACTTACAAATATCAAATAGTTTTTAATCAAATTTGCATGAGAAAATGTATTTCGGAGAGCAAACATTACTTGGCATGGGTTTCGCGCTTCTCGCGAGAGAGAGAGCGGCTCCCCTCTCCCTCCCTTTCCCCAGATATTTTCTGAATTACACCAAGCTCAGACAAGCCTCTCTGGTGTCCAAAAGAATATAGTTTTGGATTTTTACGTATAAAGGGGTAATAATAGCATCAATTACTTGCTTAGGGTAGGGAGAAAGACTAATACTGGTTTAGGGTTTGCAAAATTGCGCTACTGATACTGGTTGGGGGCGCAAATTCCATCAAGTACTGTTTAGGGTAGCTAAATGCGCTGCTGATACGGGTTTAGGGGTGAATATTCAAGCTTCGAAAATACGTAGGGTGCTTTTTGTGATTGCTTGGACACGGATGATACCCCCTTGTCATTGAGAAGTGCCCCCCCCCCGGCAAAAAATACACTTTTGAGATTGAATCTTGTGTTCTAGTGTACTAATTTTTAAAAGAAAACAACAAAATAAAAATAACTTTTAGATTAAAGTTTCAAGAATATCTCCCCCCCGATACCAGTTACTGGCCTTTGTGAGCATGCATGACCCCACAGTGGACAATTAACAGAAACAGGCGTAGATGTAACTGCGCCAATTCAGTGTGACTTGGAGAAGCATAAAAGGATTTGGTTGTGTCAAGATTGTCAGAGTCACAAGGCACAAATCATCTTGTAGAATTATTGTCCTTTAATATTCCTCGCTCCCCCCTCAGCAATGGCTATGTGATAAGCCATACCACGAGAATGTCTTGCAGCGGTGGTTGGCAAAACTTTCGTCAGCAATTTCAAATAAAAGTTGCCCAGTCGGCCACATGTGTATGCAAAGGGGGGGGGGGCGTTTTTAAGGGGGGGGGGGGGACGTTTACAAATACGAACAAGCCTTAACCTAAGAGAGGCATTGTAACGTTCCTAGGACTTGATTGTCATTGAAACATTCACGCTGTCCAAAATGCTCTTGAACAGCAGCGCAGCCTTGAATGGCCCCAGAATTAGCCTCTCGCGTAAGGTCTTGGATTGCCTCAATTACTTTCAATCGGATCACGCGCCTTGGCTTACAATGACATCCTTATAAAAAATGATACTCAGGTATGAACTTCTGGAAAGAGACCATGAATGGCGCAGAGAGTTTAGATTCGAGACAAAAAACTTACAGTGTGGATTGGCCTTGTTGGAAACGGAGGTCGATTGATCCTTCTTTTTTCGAAGGAACGTATGTGGAGAAGTCAATCGTGCAATACTAAATGACCAGGTTATCCCAGTCCTTGAAGAAGAATGTGTGAGTTTCCGACGCCAGTCCAAAAACGGATAATTTAGACATCTCTGGTTAACAGAAGACAGTGCTCTTGTACATCGAACAATAATTGTGACAGCTCGCTTACAGCAGTTATTTGGAAAGTGAGTGATGGCCTTCAACCGTGAGGTAGAATGGCCCAAGATTACCAGACTTGACCCCTGGGCATCCTTTTTGGGGGCTATTTGAAAACTCGCGTGTACACAACTCCTCGGGCAATCTGGATGACCTTCAACAGAGAATAGTCCTTTTTACTCCCACTCTAAATGAACACTGATCGAAAATGTGTGTACAACCCGTATGCACTGGCCATATACGATATTTGCATGCATGTAGGTATCATGAAAAGGGCCTTTTTGTGAGAGAGAGAGAGATAGAGAAGGAAAATCCCATACAACTTAATAGAACCTGGCCAAAATGACTCAAATGACCACTAAATTCTGCCGCGTCACATAGAGACGTAGTCGACGTTTTGGACTTTTTGGAGAAATTTGGCACATACGTTTGTTTTGTACTACTCTACATATTCACCAAATTTTAAACCTCAAAGTGGCTTAATTAGTAAATTATTAATTAGCTAATTATGACGTATTTACAAAACGTTAAATTGTCTGCATCACATAACGACGTTACTCACGTATTTGTCGAAAATCTATACTGCGCAGGTTCATATCATCGTATCTACGTTTTGATGTATTCGCCGCGTCACATAGTGACGTATTTGTGCGACGTATTTTTCAGTTCACGGCAGAGTTGGTATTTTGTCGTTTTCACATAGTGACGTATTTGCGGAAACGCGTCATATAACGACGTATTTTCGCGACGTATTTGTTATTTACGCGTTGAAATTGCTATTTTGTCGTTTTCACATAATGACGTATTTTATTTAACATCATTTTTTCGCATATCTAAATAAATTGGAAGTTGATTGGTTAAATATATTTTAAATTTAACTTATTTCGGCAATTTTCCACTAGGTTTGAATTGAAATATATGTTTTGATTAACAGCATGGGGCAAATAAAAATCGAAAAATCTTCAAAGCCATTTTTCTTGAAATGCGTATTTTTGCAAATACGTCAGTATGTGACGCGGCCGACGATATGTACTGGTCATAGAAGATGCATGTGCAGAACTGCATAATCAGCGCGCCTTAGTTGTTAGATGAGAACGACTCATGTGTATTGTTCAAAATGGCCAAAATGTGTACTAGATGACCACATATGGCCTGACCATAGGCGAAACGTATGCAGAATGGTCATGATAAGGGCCACTTATTTGCTGGGGAAGAACAATAATTGCATAAATATATTTTTCATAAGATTGTCCAAAAATTCAGTGAACACCCGATATACACTGGTCATACGCGATGAATGTTTGCACAACTGCACTTGTTGTTGCAGAAGAAAGATTTCATGTTAATGGCCAAAATGGAGGAAATGACAAATCGCCATTCAAAGATCTGTGTACACCACACAGGCAATGGTCATAGGTGATGAATGTGCATGAGTGACACGATCTTCGCGTACTGCTGAATGATTTCTTAGATTTTGGTCAAAATAATTATACTGACCAAACTAGATGACCACTGACCACAAATTGTGTACATCCATATTTTTTGTTTGCTCGTATCCACAAGTCATTGGTAATGGCTTTGTGGTGGTGTCAGGATTTGTTCAGCTAGTGTGCTGATCCGGGGCCGCGTGTATCCATGATACGGACGCTCCTAACATCCATATGAAGCTTATATAGATCAGCGGTCCTTCTGAGAGACTCTCGCCAAATTCAGGACTGGTATAGCATTTTGAAGTGCACCGGAACCAAAGATGGAATTAACATACGCTTTATTCCGTGAAGGGTTTCCGAATTCACAAGTGTGTCAGAAAAAAAAGTGGGTCAGAGGGGTCAGGTTACGAAAAACTCCGTTCTTTTGTACGGTCAGGTACAAATAATTACAGTTGCAATACTTTGTTACTTAGGGCACACCATTAGATATTCGGTGGATTGATTTTTTTTCATTTTATCATAATTCAAACAAATTTAGAGATATTAATAACTCTGTGTATCTGTGTAATCTGAGTGTGTGTCGCTTCAAAAATATTCTTTCAGCGCATAATCATTATCGTAGCTATAAACACAAACTTTTCGCGTGTTGTAAGTTTGGTACATACCAATTCATATTTACCAAGCCCCCAAATGCAAGGGCTTATGTCGAATACTCACGGCGCGTCACGTAAAAATTGGTTGGGGAGAATTCAGTTCGTGATCCTCGTGTTGCAGAAACATGAGTTCCAGGGGATTATGCACAAATCAAATGCAACCCCGCCCCACAGATCCGGTAATGACGATGCCTAAGCTGGAACTTCATCTTCATTTTGACTACAGACATACTGTCGTGGGAGCGTGTTTATGGTTGTCACGAAAGATAATTATTTAGTCTTTTATTCAGCAAGTCTTTGGAAGATTTAAAACCTTCTATTCTCCCTTTAGCGCAAGTAGAATATTGCAGGTCATTCCAAGACTAAATAGTCCGGGGGATGAAGGAATATTTGTAGACATTTTAGTGTAGGAAGTGGTTTAGCTAATGGATTTGCTATATGTGTCCGCCCTCAAAAAAAAAAAAAAAAAAAAAAAAATAAAAACTATGTTGATGTGGAGTGCACAATTTTTGTGGAATCTAGGGGGTACCCGGTCCGGGTAGACCCTCTCAGGTCTGTTGTATAATCGACTGGTAATGAAGACCTACATCTCGTCTGAGCTCTTGAATTTTTTGACAATCCGTGGTCCAAGTTGTTCGTACGAGGGCGTATGGGTGGCCATGTGCTCAAATATGTATTAGCGGCAGTCTTAAAAGGACTGTGTCCCAAGGCCAGCGATCTATTTTTCTAGATTTTAGTTTTTGGTTTGTTTGGATAACAAATGGATGTAATCGTGTTGGTGAATGCCACTGTTTTAACAGTGTAATTTCCCAAATAAATGATAGTAATTATGACATTTTATGTCATTGTAACCTTCATAAAGGTCCTTGTCCCGTGCTTGTTGCATGCACCAAAGTAAGCAGACCAAGATGTCTATGTGGCGCTGTTCCACGATCACAGGTAGTGTCCTGGATTGCTTCCAGGTAGCCCCCTTAGATCGGCCTATTTTCCGTTCTTAAGACATCACCATTCAGCCCTTGAGGAGTAAACTCCAGGTGGAAAGTGCTCACCAGATCATACCAATAGCAAGTCTTTCTTTCTTTTCACACAAGGCGGACTCTCTTAAACTCATTAGAGACTGTAGCACGGGGCTGGAGTGCTTCACGTTAAATACGCTCTTGCATGCTCGACCTACAAACTACAACATACATGGAAACAATTCCTGCTAGGATATTACATGTATAAGTTCTATGTTGGTGTTGGACGAAGACATCCTGTGATAAGCCGATCAGGAGGCATTCACCGTGTGGATCAAGCTTCGACATGGGTTGATCTTCCCATGCAGGGCAGGCACACTCTGGCCATGAGTACATTAGCAGGGTTATAAGTAAAGTTATGTTCACGCAATACCCTCTTGAACAAACTCACTGGCCCAAACCTACCCTGAGATCGACGACACTTGCCCTATGTAGTAGGGTTATAAATCACGATCCCATTCTAGAAGTTTGTGGAAGAAGTTTTGAAGATGTTTTTTATCGTTTGACTCTTAGACGAATATACCTACAGAAGATCGGAAGCAAAGCGGTAGTCCATTGTTAACAGCTCGAGCGTTTCGAACCAGGTCTGTTTCGCCTTGGAATGACTTGGGCGCACGGTGGGCTGGTGAGCACCTTAAGAATTTTCTATGAGCGAGGTATCACTCAAATCCAGGCAAATTTTACCCAATTTTGTGCTTCAATTCATGACCTAACGTGAATATAATTGTTCTTAGGACCGTGTTTGTGTTTGGCCATGTCATCAATAACTTCTTTTCATAAGACATAAGTCAAAATTAAAATAAAATGTCCAATTAGATCCTAATCTGTTAAAAAAACATGAGTTTGAGAAATAAACTGGTCCACATTTGTTTCAATTCTTGTGATATTGAAGAGAAAATACACATTTTAATTAACTCAGTATATTTTGAAGATATCCAAGAATGTCATTAATACATTGAAATTTGAGCAAATTCTACCTATAGTCGACAAATAAGTGCACAAAATTGGGGTCATTTTAAATTATTCCATGGTTTGAATGCAAAAGTCATTGAGTACTAAACTGTGTTCAAGGCTTTTTGACAAATAACACGCACGTGTGAGCATCATTGATTTAAAATAGCCCGCCAAACTCAAATCTTGGGGTTATACATTGAGATGTACTGCTTCTCGATCAGTTGAAGGAATCGTTGAATTACCATAACAATATCGTACCAGACACTGCACGCTGCAAACAATCAATTGATTACTTGCTTCGAATCTCTGTTAGGTATATTCATCTCAGGTTTGAAGGGCGCTGAATCAGAATTTTTGGGTCCAACCTCTGGGAAATGTGGGGAACTTTGTTTCCAGCTCTCTCATGCATGGGATAAATCTTTAATTGGTATTCCCCGCCGTTTGACACGTGACCAACCAGAAACATCGCAGTTGCCTGATGAAGTCCGAAGTGTTCGGACGAAATATTGCAGTTCTTAACCCCTGCAAGGTTAGTCCAGTATTTGATTCATAATTTCCTCTACTGTACACCAATGTATTTGTCTCATTATATGGATTTAAAAAAGGTATAGTTTGTATAGTTTCCGACCTTTAGTTGCTCGGCTACAGCCCTGATAAGGTTCAAGGTCATTCTAGTGCTCAGATTTTGTTGAAACCGGTGTCAAATTATTGCCCTAGTCATACTGAAGCAGAAAATCTATTTCAATTCTTTGGGTGACAGCTCTGTATACAATTTGAGGTCATGTTTTGGTGACCCCTATAGACCCCTGTAGACCCTTGTTACATTTTGCCCATGAATTACGAAACCATATGCCAAATATTGTAATATAGGGCAAGACGAACAATTTGACACCAGTTTCAACGAAATCTGAGCACTGGGTAATGTTTGCCCCCAGGATTACCTTGAACCTCAATAGGGCTGTACCTGTTTAACTAATGGTCGGAACCTAGACAAACTATACCCTTTTTAATCCTTATAATGAGACAAATACATTGGTATACATTTAAACACAATTTGACTTGATTTCAAATTTACCCCGTACTAATTTTACCCCTTATTTTACAAAGTTCCCCACATTTCCCAGAGGTTGGACCAAAAATTTCTGATTCAGAACCCTTCAAACTATAGGAAAACATCTTCAAACCTTCTTCTCCAAACTTCTAGAATGGGATTCTGATTTATAACCCTACTACATAAGGCAAGTGTCGTCGATCGTAAGGTATGTTGGGCCAGTGAGTTTGTTCAAGATGTTATTGCGTGTACATACTTTACTTTTCGTCTTCTTAATGTGGGTCTTATAGGAGAGAGTGCGGTCCAAGGTAACGCCTAGAGAGACAGGATTATCACAGTGCTTCAGGGGTGTTCCAGACCAGGTTACTTTAAACTGACGTTTGGCTTCATGGTTGCGTAGATGGAAAGCACACGCACCTGTGTCTTGGATGGATTTGCACGTAGGTGGCTTTCCTCATAATAAGGGGTGAGTTCAGTGGCGTAGCCAGGTGGGGGCAGGGAGGGAACTGCCCCCTCTGAAAAACAAAATGAGGGCAAAACGAGAAATAAGAGACTGATATTCATGTTAAATCAGCCCTTTTTTTGGACTCTTTGGCTCTTTGACCGGGAAAATTTTGCCTGTGATTGGGACAATTGTTGCACCTACCGGGAAATTGCCCCCTCTGAACCACCAGGCTGGTTACGCGCCTGGGTGAGTTCATCCAAAGCTTTGGAGGGTCTCTCTTCAACAACTGTGAAGTCGGCATCTGGTGCGCTAATTCCAAGATCGTCTGCATAGATAAAACGACAGGTTCCTGCACTCCTAGGTTGGTCGTGGGTATATATGAAGAGTTGATTTCCAAAAGGGCTAAATCCAATGGCTGCTATGTGTAAAAATCATTTAGAGAAATTCCGACGAGTTTCAATGCTTTAATTATTATAAATCACTGCAATAGTTATGACAATGAATTTGCTACCTTTTGGAAACAAATGTGACTTATTTTAACATCCATATAATGAATAACCCCTATATAATAAATATTAAAATCATAAGTTGATTTCCAAATGGGCCTAAATCCAAAGACTTTCATCGTATAACAAACCATCTACTAAATTCAAATGGTGAAATTATGTTTAAATTACTTAGAATATAAAAAAAAAACAATTCCAATTGCCAAATGCAATTAGATATTACATATGTCAAAAAATTATCATAGAAATATGATACAAGGCAGCCATTGGATTTAGATACTTTTGGAAATCAGCTCTTCATATGTTGAACAGGAGAGGTGCAAGCACGCTCCCTTGGGGTAGTCCATTCTTGAGCCTACACCATCGGCTCTTTGCCGCTCCTAGCTGAACAAAGAACATCCTGTTTGCAAGCAATCCTTTGATGAGCTCGGTCAAAGATGTTCTCGGTGAGTTCCAAAATCTTATTTAGTAAGCTCTGTGATTAACAGTGTCCATAAGTTCTGAGAAATCAACGAACACGACCCCGGTTACCAAACACTTCTCGCGAAAAACCATCCTCGATGAGCTGAGTTAGGTTGAGTACTTGGCTTGTTTGTTGATTATCGTGGCCGGAAACATGCTTGTCATTACAACAAGCTTGACGACCATCCTCCATAGAACGTGAATGTCGAAAAAATGGCACGCTCTAACACACACAAAATTGATAAGGGAACAGCACGTACTCGACTTTGTGAAGTCATTACGCCAACGGAAGTCCCCCTGTTTTGGATATAGCATCTTTAGAGAATCTAAATACATTTTGTATCTTTTATTGATACAAAAATATTATACGTTTTGGTGGAAAAATCCACACAGGTACCTGAAAGCTTCAAAATGTTTCCTTTTGAACGTAATTTTCTACAGGCCTGCCGGTGGGGCCCTATTTACTAGGCACTGGTATCTTCATTTACTAAAGTATCTGCTCAGGTAGCTGCATTCGACCGTTTTTGAACATTCAAGCCCAATTTTAAAAAAAAGAAATCTGAACACTTTCACCATATGTATCTATGCAATATTATAAATATTTTAGAACTCAAGCCGGTCTAAAGCTTAATCACCCTCGTGCTTATGCAACCATTTGCAGTGATTGGCAAAATTATCACCAATTCAAGGGCAGACGCGCGAAAAAAGAAGTTGCCGAAAAATAAAAATAAGTCTCAAAATTGATGTTAGGGAGCATTTAAACATACTTTTTGGCGTTTATTTTGGACTCGATCAATTTTACCCTTGAACATAATTCAAGAGCAAATAGTCTCAAAATTGAGTCAGAGTGGGGGTTCGAACCTATAACGAGCAGAGATTAGAAAGCATTCTTAACAACTTAGACTAGCGAGAGATTTGTTGGCGTCTTGGCGCATTCCTAGGGACGAATTTTAGTTTGGGACGAACATAATTTCCCTTAATTGGACCATTTTTAAAGAATGGGCTGACTACAGAGTCGAGCTGTCAATCATGTGATTGTTTAATTGGGGGGGGGGGGGGAGACTATTTTGGTAGCGTTCAATCAACAATTTGATATACTAGCGGGTCCGCGCTCGATCTCGCAAGTGCACTTTCCCCCATCACTAGAAAAATGGAGTTTAAAAGTTTCCAAAACATGGGTCTGTTATTAAAATGTTTTGAAACAAAGTTCGTCCCTCCGTAGGATGTCCGATTGTTGGATTTTTAATCATAGAAACCTTCACGGAAATATATTATAGTATAATATACAATACTACAATACATACCACGTAACAAATAGACACGATCAACATCTTCAAGATGATACTGTGAACACTAAAGTTAACACAGGAAAGAATTTCGCTTCCAGTTGCTGTAGTCGCAACTTTGATTGAAGCAGCATTTGTCACCCGTCATAACACGGCTGCAACACTGACCCCTACCGGGCGGTGTTCTTAATTGATTTCTATGCCTGTTTGTAGCAAGAACATCTTAGTCGTGTCCACACTGTCGGACTTAAGTCACTCAAACCGGTGTGAAGCAGATATAGTCCGGCGGGGCCTAAGTCCGGCTCCATAGACCTATAAACGGAATAAAGCGTGAAACTAATTTTTTGCGTTAAGAGTCAACTGAATCGATTAACCTATTGTTCACCTTGGTTCCCGTAGAATGTACCATTGTCCGGCGTCTATGTCCGGGACAATGGTGAACAATAGGGGTAATCGATTCAGTTACTCTTTTACGCAACATTAGTTTCACGCTTTATTCCGTTATGCCTGATGGAGCCGCCCCGGACTTAGACCCCCTCCGGACTATATCTCTTTCACACGGTACTAGCTGATCGTAAGTGGTACATGGGAACTGGCATCGGAGTGTATAACTTATAAACTTTCAACCCAAAGAAGTTGAATAAATGATTTAAAATGAAAGCAACATGTGAAAACATCGTTCCTTATCGAAACTGGATTTATTCATGCACACATAACCTAAACATACCGTTGAAACAAACTCTCACAATACCATTTAAAAGAGTAATTTATGGCAAAAATCAATTCAATTTAGGTGAAGAAGAATAATATCCTAACAAATAGCCCCAATTTACATTGACTGTTAGAATCATGGTACACACTACGTCAAACACAGGTACAGTCATTTTCTAAACAAAATCCTGTAGACGAGGTCTTATGGGGAAATTCAAATGTCCAAGTTAAAATCAGGTTCTAATGAATAACAAATGATTAAAGCTGGTATCATTTACATCAAAGCGATATTATTATGAAAAAAATAAGAATATAAATTTGGAAGAACTGTAAACATTGTTTTAAAAGGTACCCAATGAATATGTTTTTACTTACAAACAGTCAAAGACGCTCTTCCCACCTGAATGGACAGGAAATTAATAAAAGACAAGAAGTTACTGTCAAAATGGCTAAAGACCCTCCCTTTATAAATTTAGAACAACAAATATATTCATATTAAGTCGCATTCCATCAAAACTTTTTACAAGTTCTTGTAACAGCAAGCTTTTTGTGTAGAAAGAACAAATTGAAAAGTTCATGTGTGACAACTTTGGAGTAAGGAAATGAATGTAACACAGTCCTGGTATGATATTTTCTCTTTCAAAATAAGCATAGATTCATAATCAGCTTTGGAGAAGTTCCAATACAATATTTTTATTGAGTTTCATCCCACCGGAAATCTTCTTCAGTGGAAATTGATAATGTGCAGAATAGGTGTGTTCTGTGCAATTGTAGGAAAGATATGAATCACTTTCTTTGTAACATGTGATGAAAGTAAACAGTTTTGGCCAAGAAAAACCCAAATGATAAATGCTATAGTTACTTCACAATCTTTAGTTATAACCTAGAAAGGTTATTTGCGGCGTAGATATTGAAATAGTGACAATATATTTATTAATATTTATTAATTATTATGGCGGTCTTTTTCAATATATAAGGCGCGTATGATTTACAGTACTCTGGGGCCAAGTTCCCATCAATTTTCCAATATTACTTGGAAAAATCATAAAGTAGTATGATATCAATCTTCTGCCCAAAAGAAACAAGAATCTATATTTTGGAATAGCAAAGAGTGGGACCATCTAAAAACTTATCTTAACATATTGTAATTCATAGGTTTTGAAGTGTAGCATGACATGAAATAAGAGTGTATTAGGTGATACTGTATACGGTAGATGCAAATATTATTAATGGAATGATACAATGTGACAGGATAATAACATGAAATGGTATGATATGGTGTGATTTCCGGTATCTAATATGATATGATATTGGAAAAGGTATATAGGATAATATAATGCTATGTGTTAATTTGATGCATACTACAGTGTAAATGTTAAACAAAGGAAAAAAATGATCTAGTCGACATGAATAATGATTTAAACATGACAATTATATACTATTAAAATAATAGGATCTAACAGATATAAAAAGTGTAATATCTAATATATATATTATTTTGATGTATACTTTATTGTAAACTTGAATTTAGAAAGTATGAATAAATGCATCCTGCAAAAAAAAATCATTTAGGTGAAAATGATACTTTCTGTGACCACCAATAAAAAAAGTAATGCAATGTCCGAAAAGTGTCCGTCTGTCATGATTTTTCAATTTCAATTTTGGTGAGATACCATTTATTATTGATTTAAGTTTAAACTTTCATTCACACGTATTGCAAAGAATAAAGTGAGATAGCTCACGTGTTTTTTTTTTCTAATTTTCTGACCTGTTAAGGAATCACACCACTTTGTACATTCAATGCCATCACGTGTGGAACAATTTTTTGCATCAAAATGCTAACAACCGTGTGACAGAACTATTTCTGCAGACTTTTCTTATAATTTTTTGGGTTTCCCTTGTGTCAATAAAGGGGTTCTGTCTAGTGTCTAGATAGTCGATTTAAAAAAAACTTAGAAAGTTTTGAAGTAAAAAAAACCCTTGAGATAGTAGGATAATCCTTCAATTTTCGTTCGTTCGTGATCAAACTCACAGGGAAGATCCGTTTTTAACCAGCTGAGAGTTTCTCATCCAGTTGATCAGGCCTGGAATTCCTCTTGGGGACTTGTAAACCTTCAGTGATTTCAAACACAAAACATCTTGAAAATTAAAAATTTTGATGCGAACCCTAAACCGATCAGGCTTGACCTCTCGAAGAGGCCGATGTGTAAGAAGCCTGTTTTTGGTCTGTACATTCGAAACTGCATAATGGCTGAGCTGGCTTTCCATCAGGGGGGTAAACGCGTAACTAGACATCTAGTCAAGTGTGGGCAAGGACCGTAGATGTCTCCCTTGCCGTGTACGGCAAAGATTTAATTTTCCCCCGATCAGTGGCGTATCCATAATTTTGGAAACCATACTGTGGATTTGGGGGAAACGTTTACTGTACTCGCTTCGCTTGCCCGCCTCACTTTATTTCCTTGAGTCGCAAATGAGACGGTGTCAGCTCTGCATGCTGGTAAATCATAACATCAAAACATCCGTCTATCCATGGCTCTCCTCTCTCTTTACTCTTTCCTTCCTCCCTTTTTCCCTTGCTCCCCTCTTTTTTCCAAGGGTGCCTCAGTCGCCCACTTCGCTCCCACACCACGAGTATCGCCACTGCTTTCCGTGCTTCACTTCAGAAAGACGAAAATGCCACTGTTAGTTCCGATAGACCGTCCACACATACTTTACTGGTACCCGTCATAACTTTATGACCGGACTTAAACCTGTTCTTCTTCGGCATTAAATCGGCGGACTTAAGCCTAGTTAGGTCCGATAGAGTTAACCCTGACTCGCGTCCACATGGCAAAGTTATATCCGCCACTAAAACCGATCAATTTAAGATCCTTATATGACTGTATGTCCGAGACCGCATGTGGAAACTATTACAAATAGGTACAATAACGTGAGGGAGATAAGCGGATTTGGTTTTTTTAATTCCATCGGACATCTGATTAGTTAATAACCGGTAATAAGTGACTTAAGGCCGAACGTGTGGACACGACTTAAGTGTGTATAAGAACAACTTAAAAAACACTTTTCAATCGTACTTATCTCTACTTTTTTACAACTGTGTACAGTACCAAAATTCCTCGATTCGCTTTGGGCCTTTGAAGTTCGCGGGCCGAGTAGCCCAAGTCGCCCAGTTGGGCTACCAAATCGGGGTTTTGGGCAACATTGGTGCGTATGCACCGCCTTGGCGTGCGGATTGTGTTTATGCACGACTGGGCAACGGGCGCCCGGTATTGGCGAGAGAAATATTAGATTGAGACTATTGTTTGAACAAATCATCCTAATTATAGTTTTGTCACTGCTCGCGTGTAAGCTTTATTGTTAATGTTCTGGTATGAAGGTGTTCATCTAGTCATCAGGTGGCGATAACGGTTTAGCAGAGACTTCAAAAGCTTGTAGGTATGGCTGACGGAGGATATTGGGCTATACCTCTTGGATTAGAATGGATTTTTTTCCCAGGGCATAACAGGTGCTTTCCGTCCAGATCTTTGGGAACCTGGGGAAATAAGGCAATTGTAGAGCTCAAGAAGCCCCATTCCTTTGCTCTGGGGCCGAAGGGTTTTCACCAGCTCAGTTAGATATTATCAGGCCTACTGCTTTTCCTAATTGAAGGTTAGCAATACCGGATTCAATCCTCATGTTGAAGGGTTCAGTTGAAAACCAGGGTCGCTACGATCCTTCTTCACGGTCTATTTCATCTTCTTTGGGATTCTTGCTGCACCTTGCATTTAAAAGCAGTTGGGTGGGCAACTTGGTTAGGTGTAATCTTTGGCAGGCCGCCCGGCCTGTGCGCTTATTCGCAACAGAAAGCGCGATCAACAGTGCACTAAACAGAGAAAAAGGATTGCCAATACGAACTTAATATTCATAGAAATTGACAACATAAAAAGAACATAGGCTAGCAGGTGTTAAAGGGTGTAATATTATTCCAGTGTAGCGAGCGTTTAAAAAATTTCTAAATATAATTGCCCAAAAATAATCGTACTCAATTGTGTTTACGTATAGTGGCTTCAGGCAAAGTGTTGGAAAATTCGGTCACTCTACGTAATTTTAATACCCAGCCGTTGAAAACTGCGTGAAAGCCTATGACGTACCCTTAGTTCAGGGGACCAGACGAGTAATAGTTAGTTTAGTTTAACACCATGCTCAACATGATAAAATCAAATAACCACAATTCTTTAACCAGCCAAGCGTAGTGTTATCGCAATTGTTTTTAGAGTGTTTTGCGTAATATTTGAACGTCTCAGCACACGGTACGCCCAAGGGGGAAAATATGACGGTATTCCTACTCCCGTTTGGTGGAACCATGGGGGGGTAAACCCCCCTACGGAAACCACTTCCCGGAGGAATTGTTTTCACGAAATTTAGACCTTAAAGGTCCATTCTTTCTATATTGAATACAATTTTTTTTAATATGTCATATTTTTGCTCGATAGTATTGTCTGTGTGTATAAACTTTCCCATTGGTTGTACATGTGGGCGGGATGACGAGATGGTAAAAGCAAAGTCATCGTCTAATCAGCTAAATGTTAACTGAAGTATAATATTTTATTTAATTAAATGAATTGGCAATACTTAACCAGGATAAATATTCATAATTACTTACTTTTTATGCACTCTCCCCTCCGTTGGTGGCAAAGGGTTCCTAGGGACATGCAAATTATATAACGGGTAAAACATTGATTATTTTATTCTTGAAAAAGATGCGTATCCAACAGATACACCAAATACAAAAAAAAAATTATTAGTCTGAAAAAAGTATATCGTGTGTAGTGAAACTGGCAAAATTTAATTTCCCACTTTAATGGTTTCAGATCGTTTCAAGGTAAAATTGTTTAGCACAATTTATAATAGGGTGTTTGTGGAACTATTAACAAACTAATTCCTCTTCGTTTATATCAGTAGCTTGGAAACGTGTTTTCCAAATTACGGTATGTCTCCTAATTCCTACCTGATTTCGTACTACCATGACAGGGCAGGTGCTCAAACTTTATGCCTGGTATTCTGAAAGGGAGACTATAACTTTAATACCTGGATTTAAACCGGGTTAGTCCTACATGAGTGGACCCTTTTTCTTCCAAAATAACTCTGAACATGTGGTAACGGCCAAAATTGGCCCATCCATGAGGAATTTTTCTCACCCGGTACTTGACCCATTTCATAGTAAATGTTGACAGGAAAAAAGGTCCCCTCAAGTAGACATACATCCATACAATACATACATACATACATACATACAACAGGCATTTCTGATGCGCCGTTCCCCAAGGCTCAAGTCTCTTACAATAAAAGAAAGTGAGAAAGAGCAATAAATATAACTAATGAAAACCAATCAATTATGAACGTGTGTCTTAAGTGCCTTTTTAAGGCTTTACAAGATCTGACCCGCCTAATGGGTGAGAACAGGAAGGTTGTTCCATAACTTTGAGGCACAACAGTAAAAACTTTTATCGCCAGGCTTTTACTCGGAGTCCTTGGATAATCCAACCGTAGGCGATCTTTTGACGACCTAAGGTTTCCTTTTTTTTGAACATGTAACTTGAAACAGTTTGCAAGATATACAGGAGCCCATGCATTAAGAGATTAAAACCATCAAAGCAATTTAACCAAAAAAGAAATCTCTGTTTTCACAGGAAGCCAATGAAGAGATTTAAGCAGTGGTTTTGGTTCCTGGCTTGTCTATTTACAGTAAAAACAAGTCTCACAGCCCAATTTTGTAGGCGCTGAAGACGAAGAGTATACGACGTTGGTAGCGAAGAAAGTAAACCAATTGCATAATCGATGCTAGAAAGTATAAAAGAGCGTACAGTCTAAAGTTAGTCTCCCTTTAGAATACCAGCCTATATCTTATATCATTTGAGCGCAAGAATGTCGCAAGTGGTCAGTAGCTGCTGTAGAATATCTCCCAGTTGTTACCTATAAAACGCCCCTGTTGCCTAACATACCTACAATCGCAGGTTTCAGTATGAGACTATGGGTCCGCCATTAAAATGTCACTGTTTGTAGTTACCACATCGTGTGTCTCGCACGTCATCTATTAATTATTCTAGAGCTGCATATGATATATACTGTGTGCTGCCACGTATTTGGATGAAGAACCATTTAAGAGCCACTGACCAACAATGGCACGAAAAAGTATGTTTGATAGCAATTTTGACAAAATGGCAGCTTATTGCAATACGACCCCTGTTGCAGTCACATGACGAGCTAATTACCTTTCTCATTAGAAAACCACTGCACATATACACCATTGGATAGACGGGCTGCCGCACAGTGAATGGTCGCCGAGGAAAAACAACAGGAAGTTGGTTTTGAGACCTTACAATATGGCGGAAACACCTGACTGGGCACTATTCCACACAGATGTCTAAATTGTTGGGGACAAGGTATATGCATGTTTCCCGCCATATGTAGCGGTCCAAAACAACCTGCCTGATGTTGTTCAATGGAGCCTCTGACCCCAGACTATCCATTGTGGAGAAGGTCAGGGGGGTTTAAAACTGAGTTCACGCAAATATGATTTCAGTGTGACTTATGCCAAATTTCACTGTATTGATGTCCCTGAAGCTCTGAAGTGCGAAGCGTGGTGGACAGAAATAGTGATATTTATTCTCGTCATTCTATATCAGTGCTTGGAACTAATTGTTTGCTTCGAATTTGAGGTCACCTGTACCCACATGATTACTCTCTGTGGCAATATCAAAGAAGTATGGAAACTCGAACAACACTAATTTTCATTCAAAATAGCTGGAAAACTTGTTCACCTACGATTTTAGGTCACTTGTACCGCATTATTACTCTCTGTGCCAATAAGAAAGTGTGAAAATCTAGAGACACATAGACGTATACTGCTCTATGAACTGGTATTGTGACAAATATGATGTTGATGGTCAAGATGTATGGCAATGTATCGTTGGTCTACTGATGTTCATAATTGAACCAGTTCAATCAGGTTACTGAAAAGACTTGTGAGATATAATTACAAAGATCCACCAAAATGTCATGGCTTTAGACGTGTCACCAACACTCGGTTGGTCAAAAACATATCTGTATTCTTCCTGCACTTTATCTTATTTACATGTCATTGACCACGGAATTTTTCCTAATAATCTTTAGAGTGCCACATAAACTGTTTTAAAAGCCCTATCTTGATAAGAACGAGCTAAGGATATTACGCCCAGTCGCTATAACTGTCCTTTATTTCGCTAAATAATGGTCAAAGTGTGTTGCTGCTTCAGTTACTGTCATATTAATCATCATAATTTGGCGAACCTATGCAATATGCCTATAAGGCAAAATAGCCACTGAAACAGATATCTGTGTTCAGAATGATTCCTTCGCGCTCTTGCAAAAACAAAGCCATCTTCCTTGTCATGTTAGACTCAGTGAGCATTGACACTGTGATTCGACAAGACTACTTCAAATCTGATCATGAAATTGTATACTGGCAATGCACAAAACATGGTTCAAAACCTATTTGGAGAATAGATCATCCGTATCTCACTTAAGGAGTTTAGTCTTACACGATACGTTCAAGTATGGATTACCCCAGGGGTCTGTTGTAGGCCTTTAGGATTGTGCTTTACAATCATGCATTGCCGTATTCTTCGTCAGCATAATTGAAATAACATTATATGCTGATGACATTTCAGGTTGGTATTCTGTTATTCTAGTTCAGGGGGTGAGCCACTTGTGCAATCTTTTCAACTTGCTCCAATGTGTCCTGACATAAATATTTGGATATAAAAAACAAACTCAATCAATCCAGACAAGACAGAGTTTTTTATTATTTCACTACAAACAACCAACACGTTTGGCTGGTATACTCTTCCACTTGGTGATTTATTCCAACATCTTCCAGTATCTGTAATCTGGGTTGTTTGTGTCTTGACTCCAATATGAATCTTCGAAATGTCACCAACCTAAAGCCGGCCATAAATGGCAAATCGCAATATTACCGTATGCGTAGGTTCATAGACTGTGCAGGTCATCCCAAACCTTGCTAACCATCATTCGTCACTTGAATCCTTGTCTCGTTTGGCTTATTGCACCTTCTATTTCAATGGGCGTTTCAAAAAAAAGGTCACTCAAATCGTTTACAAAACTGCAAAACAAAATATGGCTCGGTTGAATATACCAAAAGCCCAATTCTGTCATATCACTCGTTTATTGTATGAATTACAACTGGTTGCCTATTGAGGATCGTATTACGTTTAAGACACTTCTCACTGTGTCTAAGGCACTGAATGGACTTGGTCCCAGTAAACAGCGAATGTCTTTCTAGTGCGTGAATTAAGCTCGGCCTGGCTCAGACTACCACCCGCTATGGTCATGGGTTGGGAATAATCTCCCATTCAGATCCGGAAGCGCTCCAACGGCTGACAAATTCAACTCTCTGCTCCAAACCTATTTGTTTCATAATGTTATTTCTTAGGTTGATTTCTGTGTCGCTCTCTCTCTTTTGTTAATGCGCTTTGTATCCTGTGGAAAGGCGCTTTATTAATGTTGTTATATTATATCTATATTCTGAAACAAGGGGAAATAGTTAAGTTTAGCCGTTACTATCACTGTTTCCTCTGGCGGCCATCTTGGATTTCTCAAATTGTCCAGATATTCACCACATAACTGTCGCATTAATCTATAGAACTCTCCAATAGGTGGGCAATGTCATGTTTGTGATGTTAAGTAGCACATCGTCGAGTGTATTACATAGTTGGGAGGATGTTAAGAAAATACGATGTTTGGTTCCTAGCAAATCCACTGAAAAATCGCGAACTCAAATCCGATACAGAAACGAAATTAGACCATTGAATTTTATTTTAAGCTAAATTTGATAAAAATGGATGTTTTTTTTTTTTTTTTTAATGATTGTGATTATCCGCCACACCAAAATTTACGGAAATCGGCGATTAAGTGCATGACATAGTGCCGGATGTTGAATCTCTCCTATACAAAAGTGTTATTCAGCATCCGTCATTATGGAACAACAATCGGCGTTTTCAGAACATCCGTCAACCCAGCTGCTTAATTTGGTGTAGTACATAATGTCGGATGTTGAGCGGATTGCTGAGATTCACCACACTGAATGAACATATAATATAAATTTCTAGTCATAGCAATATTATAAATTAATTGTCATATTTTGGCTTTTGTATAGTTATAATCAATTTTAAGACTTTCAATTTGTACTAAAAAGTATTTAAAAAAAAAAATCAATGGCGGCAAATCACGTATCACCTCCCTATTACAGAGGAATTACAATCCTTCACTATTGAATACCCAAGTCTTTGTTATGTTAACATACCTTCAAAATTCCCAAATTTCCATTTCTAATTAAGATTATTATAGTACATGCAAGCTTCGACACTTGGCATTTTGAAGATTTTGATATTTAGTAACCATTTTCCTTAATTTCGTACAAATGATAAAAATTCAACAGCCGTCACTATGTAATACCACAGACGATATATATTATACATCCAGAAAGTCGCAGAATGTACCTACATTTCAAAATGGCCATCACTTCCTTATATAATATCTGAACTTCTGAGCACAATAAGCAAAATGTTAAAATCGGGTGGCAATATCCCTGTTTGTGATGACAATGAAAATACAAAAATAGCAATCCATACAGTTGTTTTTCTTGAAGGGGGGTCATATCGAATTTCAAAATGGCTTAAATTTTTTAGCATAATTTTGAAAATACCCGACTTAATGAGTAACCTAGAAAGCACTAATGGTGGCATTCTGATTTGTGATGTCCATAAAAATAACAAAATTTATTGATTTATTGAACAATAAATAATTTCCTATTTCAAACATCGTATGCCAAATATCTTTACTTTCTAAACATGGACATAGATTTAACATTGGTGATACTAATAATGTTGTTATCGCCATATAGATGGTGAAATGGGTGACATTGTATGTAAGGTACGTAGATAAAGTAATAAATTAAACTGAAAATTGTTCGTAAAAAAACTCGATTGTCTGGGGGGGGGGGGCGGCCAAGATAGCGTCATTTTTTGCGGTTCCATAAGGTTTAGCACGTAATCACGAACACTTGGAATATTCCTAAAGTCGAAAATATGTTTATTATCAATATTTTTCCACTCAAAATCGTTGGAGTTGAAGAATCAACCCAGTGTAAGCATTTTTTTTTTTATGAATAACGGTACAAACGGGATCCATGTTGAACGAGGCTGGTTTTGCCTCATGTTCAAAATCGCAGGGTCACTGCTATTTATAGCTGCGGACCATGTACCAGGCCCGGTATCAGGTAGCCTATGCACACCGTCGGTACCACCACCGTGGTATGATTCGTTGACCTGCATGCCCAATCCTCTCCTGTCCGTCTTTTAAAAATGATTGTGATGATAGTTTTTTGTCAGCACAATTAGGCACCATCGACTAAAGCAAGGCAGTTAGATCGGTCGCGGCGCCGTACGGGAATTCCCACTGGCCATTCACTGATCTATTTATAACGCGTACAGTGACTACTTCAAATTCCGGTCCTGTTCAGCCTCGTCCCATGAACTCGTTCGGCAGTTTTTGCCGCTATGACTGAAGCTGTTGGCCGCCACCAAAGCCTGGCATTGTCCTTGTGTTACAGCGGTGGCTTGCACGCACGGACACGCTTGGAATACCTGCAATACACTACATAACTTATACTTGTTGTAATCCTGGATCTCCATTGCGTGGAGTTCTACTATCAAAGTCGGTGTATGGGTTTCATCATTTTTTCGCTTTGCTGTCCATATCTTGCCAGTGCAACGTCATTTAATGGAGCAACTTGTCCCACCAATTTTGACCAAGATAGCAACTCATACATTGCCTGGCCCTTCAATAGAGTGAGCAAGGAACTATATACTTTCTCTGCATTTTTTAGGATTTCAAGATAACCACCTTAAAGGAACAAATTACAACTCTCTAGATGCTATATTTGTATTTCTTGGCAGCACAAACATCGGTTTTGATGCGAATTAGTTTTCTATGTTGTGCAGATGTCAGGATATTTAGCAAAATATGCTAAAAATGGTAGCAATTTTGAAATTCGAGAAAACAATCTCGAATTTTTTTGCATTCTATACATTACATGTATTTGTATTCCTTGGCATCACAAACATGGGTGTGGCTACCAATTTGATTTTTTTAGCTGTTTTAAGACCCCAAATATTAATAAATATTAATTGTAGCAAAGAAAAAATGACACAATGCCACATACTATTTGCCTAAAATTACATATGTGTAAATTTTGAACCGACCGATCTAAGGTTTCCTTGCAGAAGTGGGGCTACCTGGAAGCAGATCAGGACACTATCTGTGATTGTGGAACAGCACCACAGAACATGGAACATCTCTTGGTCTGCCCAATGTTGGAGCAACAATGCATAGACAAGGCCCTTGCAGAATTCAGTGAAGCAGCCAGACATTGTACCCACCCCTGGCTGGATCATATACGATACGAAGAAGAAGCTCGTTAGCTGCGACAAGACTATCTTTACTCCTTGAAATAATCAAATGTCTTTTACAGTAGTTAATGTTGGCTCTGTTTAGCTATATGCTTTCCACTGCATGTTGAATGTTATTCTCCATTCTTATTCAGTGGACGGGGTTTAGTAAGCAAACTCGCAATATCATTGGTTGTTGCCTATCTTATATGAGACGATATTAGATAGTGCGTCGTCTCGCAAGTGTTGACGCGCGCGTGTATAAAGTTACGCAGTGCACGCAGCAAGTACGGGCTGTTCATTTTTGACAGCGGGGGAATATTTTTGCCTTTTTGACTAATATTATTGAAATAAAAATATTTCCGGTGATTAAAACAACCAAAACTAAATAAGAATGAGAACAAAAGATCGTGTCATAATGGATGGGCAGTCCAATATTTTGAGTAGTGGATGCCGGCGCAGCCGGTATCTACTACGAAAGGCAAAACAACAAATCCTATCTTTTATTCTCTAAGTGTAAGCCTCTTATTGTAGTTGTCAAAGACACATCCGGCATATATCCAGAAGCACGACGGTATAGAACCAAATTAACATTGCTGAAAATTGAGATCTCGCACCATTCTTAGACATTTGGAATGTCTTGCATTTTAGTACTAACAATTATTTGGACGACAGCCATGGTATCAATCACCAGGAGCGCCTCTGCCATACAATCCTACAGCAACCTACTTGGGAGTGAAGCTTGACCGGCAGCTTACTTCCCAGCAGCACCTTGAGTCCGTATACGCCAAGGAATAACCTCCTGTTTCGACTTGCTGGATCTTCATGGAGTGCCAGCCCAACCGACCTACGCACCACTGCCTTGCTTCTGGTCTACCAGCACTGCTGGATATGCCGCCCCAGCATGGGTGCAACAGCTTCGCACACAAGGAATGTGGACACAGTACTCAACGAGACCTTGACGAACTATCACTGGCTGCCTCCGTCCTAGTCCATCTGAATTCCTACCAGTGCTTTCGGGCATTGCACCTGCAGTACTTCGGATAGAACACACACGCATAAACTAGTGATAAGCCCTGCTGGACAACAAGCAACAAGCACCTGCTGCGTAGCACTGTCAAAGAATCACACCAACTCGGTATACAGAGACTGCGCTCTCGCGACCTTTTCTGCCGACACGCTCTAAACTCTCCAGTTCCCTTTCAACATCGTACAAACATATAATACTGCCTTGGCTAGATACCCCAGACCAGATCAACTCTCTATTACCCTAAGACAGAACTACCACCTGGCAGCAATCTCCCACACAAGGAATTGGTCACCATTAAACCGGAGTTCGCATTTGGTCATTAGTAATACAGATTGTGGCGAATCTTCTAACGTCCCTTCCTGCAAGCAATTTAGTCATCATTATTGATTTAAGGCATTCAACTCGTAATGATCATATTTTGTGCTTACCGATGGACCAAAGGATCAATCATTTACACGGAAGGCCCGAAAGTTGAATGCAAGTTGGCATTTATTAAATCTTGCATCCGTGTGGAGAAAAATTCTTTGTAACAAATATTCAACTACACAATTCAAGGCAAAATCTTGCATCTAATATCAGCAAGTACACTGCTAAAGTTGTGGCCAAATCTATGAAATATTTAATCAACTGGCAGGGCCAGTCTTGTGCATGCTCCTTAAAGGTCCCATGCCCGATCGCTAATAGCCCGTCCCCAGGGACCCACAGAGTTTTTACCGGAAGTGGTCACAATTTTGGTATCAAAAATAGCTACTATTTTTCTAATTTACCCTGTGGAAATCTTAGGGCTAAAGGATGTTTAATGTTTGGTTTTGATGTTATGATCGAAACGTTCTCCATTTTGGTCGACCGAATATTAATTTTACACAGTACCAATGGGGATTGCGAAAATCCCGTTTTTGGCTTCTCACAGCAAAACGGGTTGAAATATCGGAGCGAGATTTTACAGATAGGGTTTTTGGAATCAAGACCTACCCTACAAATGAAACAAAAAACTTAATTACTTAATCGTGCCAACCCCTTTAATTTGGGGGGGAGTGGATTTGACCTAAATGTCCATTTTTAGAAAACGCAACGTCCCAATTTCCTACAACTTTCAAACATCTATCTTGAGCTTCATTTCATATAATTATCCATCAAGCATTGCAAATACCTAATCCCTCCCTCCACAAATTAAGGACATGCACACAATAGGGCGCTGGCACACTTTTTTAATAAAAATAACTGAAAGAAACCGGGGCAAAAACCTGTAATTTCATGTTAACATAACAGAATACAAAAAACAGCCCTAAGAAATAACCAAAACAGTATTTGGCCCTCCATAAAGCCCACTCCTAAATTTAACTCCTAATAAAACAGTGTACAGATATTCTAGCACATCAGACTTGAAATGAACATAAGCACCAATTTTAGAGAGGGAGCAGATGCTCTTATAGTAGGTTTCATAAACGAGAATCCTATTCTAAATGTTTTTGGAGAAGAAGGTTTGAAGATGTTTTTCTATAGTTTGTGAAGGGTGCTGAATCAGAATTTTTGTGTCTAACCTCTGGGAAATGTGGGGAACTTTGTAAAATAAGGTAGTAAATTAGTAGCATGGGGTAAAATTCAGTCAATGTGTTTACATCACTTTCCCTGTGATCCAGTGGGATTTATGATGAATACCCTTGGGAAAATTGATAGCTGCTTGTGCATAATTACAGCTAATTCATGATAATCTGTATTTTTCTTATTTATTTTTCTTATTTTTTACTTTTTCTCGGAAGTCCTGGCCCCTTTTTCCAAAATGTCGATTTCTGCATTCTGTGTAAAGCTGGGTCTCCTCTATCGATGTAGATGAGTACCGAACCACAAATTTACAAATGCCAGGGTAAATTTGAATGTACCTCCGGCACTTGTAAATTTGATAGGCATCGGTTTCACCACCCAGCTCAAATTACACACGAAATGCCTATACGCCATGGCAATCCTGCACAACGCCGTTCACCCATCCGTAAATTGTATCATATTTTTTCTCTTGTCCTGCCTCATTTTCACACATATCGGCAAATCATTTGGTTGACTAGGTTCCCTGATTATCGCAGATTTATAAAATGAATTCCAAGGCTCCACGAATGTGAAATTTTATACGAAAATCGAACGGTTTGCATCCGACTGTCCGATGAATTTTCACGCGTCTCAGTGTGAAAATTTTTAGCGCGCGGTGACTTAACCTCTACTCATACGAGCGAGGCGCACAGTAGACTAGACTTGATCGAAATCTTGAACTTGGCACGATCAGTTTGTATAGATGCCCATATGGTTTCATTGTCTTTTGGGGTTTTTGAGGGCAATGTTGCAAAGGTTAGCATATAATATTCTTGACAAAAATATTGAAATCTCAGGGGGTTCGTGAGACGCTATTTTTAAAAGGAGGGGACCCCACACAAAATCAAATCAAAACTTTGAAATGACTCGTTTTTAGGCCAAAATGAGTTCTGATTTCAAGGTCACGCTGCATGTTTTCATGACTATTAATTAGAAATTCAATCTGGGCTACTTCTGACCCCCAAAGTCCGGGAAAGGGTTAATTAAAAAAAAAATATTTAAATTGTACACTGTAGTTACTTTTTTATATATTATACATTTTACATGTATGTACAAATCTCTGCGAAAGGAAGGATGCCTACCAAAATTCGGTTCAATGTCATAATAAATAAAACCAGTTGTTGCATCTATCAGTTCCTTAAACGTGCATATTTGTAAATCTAATTTATAGCTTCCAACTTACACGTGCCCCCATTTAATTAGCAAGCTTTATTTCACCAATGGCACACACCAAAGGTCGGTCATTTTAGACCCGCTCCCATGAAACTGACCAATAAGAGAGCAGGATTTTGCACAATATTGATTTTGGTAGGTACATCAAAATTCTTAAGAAGATGTCGTAGAGATCCAAATATAATGTTGACATTTAGAATTTATTTTGAAGGGGATTGCATGTGAACCCATGAACTCTGCTAGACTATTTGTACCTAGTGCTGAGTGGAAACAAAGTTGTTTGTTCTACTTTTTAAGTTTTAGCTTACTAAAGGTCAGTGACAACGTGCCATTAAGGTTAAATGGCGTCCCGCTTGCCAATCATTCGGTGCCGCCCGACTATTATAACTTTTGTAAAACGTGCTTATTTAAAGCTTCCATAACTGTACTGGGCACAAAACTACAATATTATACAGTGCGAAACTCCAAAATAGTCCCATACAATTCGTTCTCACTAAAGTACAACAGTTGTTTCGCCCGTTGCATTCTATCTCCCATATTTAAACAAAAGCACTCTATAATCAGATTCGTCCCAAAATGGCAAGACTAAAAAGTGTTTACCATTTTTTTTTTCAAACATCAACCAGGGAAAAAATCTACTTTCACAAACTTTTTTTTTAACCGTCCGTACAAAACTACAAATTTACTTCAAGAAACTGTGTCCATACCGTTCCATTTTACATTAATTTATGAAAGGTGTTATTATTCCTTGCAATATTTTTCTCCACTTGAAATTTCAATTTAGATGATAATTAAACTGAAGCAAAAACCTTGGCTTAAGCTTCTTAAATCTACCGCATAGAATCATTTTTTCCCCAGAATAATACATAGGTTTAAAATTTCTGGCCTGTAACTTTTATACCCAACATGATTGATTTAATATCGCAGAGCAATACTCGAGTGCATGATTTCATGCCACCACCAGGTTTCATTTCCACCAGTTATAAACTCATACCAACTGTTTGGCAGGCTCACAATCAACAACATCAAATCCTGATCTGTCCTCGGGCTCTTATTACACAGGGAACATAGGCTACTATCTACACAATTCATTTTAAGTAACCTACTGTTAGTCATTAAAATCTGATAACACATCCTTGTGGTCATATTAATCGTATCAAGCTCACAATTATCCTCCAAAACTGTGAAAGAGCCCTTTTCTTACAAATTCTGCTATTAAAACCCTGCTTTTCGTTTCAACAAACTTTATACACTAACGTTTTCCTGTGGTATACATACCGAAATAAATATGAAGGGAGGATTCACAACTGAGTTTGACCTTTTTTGCACTTTAGCCATTTTTAATCCAATACTCAAAACCCAATGGTCATAGGTGGTACAAACTATAATTTTTGGAATCCTTGTGACTAGACGAACAATATGGCATAGCTTTGAAATATTGGGAATTTAAAATTTTCACATCCTGGGTAACTTAAAGTGGCCCCTATTGAAAAAGTGCACCACATTTTGACACCACTAACTATACCTAGCATTTGATGTATAGGGTCCATACTACCCTACCTACCAAAGGTGTCAAACTGAGATGTAGTGGACATGAACGATGATGTTTGAACAAAGTCCTTGCTCCCGCTCTTACAGCAAGGACGTTATACATGATACACACATTATTATTACCAGAATTTGAGACCACTAACTTACCTTGCATTGAGCGAGGGTCCATACTAACTACGAAAGGTGTCAAAACCTAGATGTATTCCGGGCAGAACGACTCCCTAATAAATACCCTATGAATTCTGCTCCTGCTCGAGAAAATAGATATTTTACAATTGTTGAGGACATTGAGGAGTGTTTGGGTGTTAGTACAACAAAGTTTGCATTTTACATGTATACCCCCCTTCTCCCAATTTCCGAAGATTGGTGGGACAAAAATCCATAACAAGATTTCACTGCAAAGCTCCAAACAGTTTCTGGGTAAGTGATAAATCATGGATTCCATGTAAGTCCGACCTTTTCGCTTGCACATAACGTTTTAGCATATTACCTGGACAACAATGGTCGAATGTAGTCCCTCCACTGTTCATATTGGTCATTTTTGAGAAGCTGTGTGGATGTTGATGTTTTTAATTTCACGCCAATAGGATTTTCGTGATTTAAAACTTTTGGAAGCATATTGGAAGATGCTCATTCCACCGCTACTAAAAACTAAATACTAAAGTAAAGAATACTTATATAACTTCTCTCGCACGTTTTGAGCCGTGCAATAATTTTTAACCTTTGCACGGTACTTTTGCGCTGGGTGAGAAAAATGCAAAATGTAAAAATTGTTATATAAAACAAATATTGACTTCCTATATTTGCGCAATAGTAAAAATATATCACTTGGACAAAAGTTTTGTGACAAATTTGTCCACAAACATTAACGTGATCTTTGTTTACCCATAAGGACTCCAATTGGTCTTACTCATTCAGGTGAGGCTAGATGATAGATAAGCTTTAACAACCATGCAAAAATATCATTTTGAAAAATCTTGATGCAACACTAATTTTTCAAATGTGCCCATTGTCTCTTTAATGATAACGTCTATTTAGGATCCTTGGGATCCGATATTCTTACATATGTTTTGATGACCTTGCTACTCCAAGAATCGACAATGAAAGATTGTGCAGTTTGAAAAGTTGTCAAATTTGTTTTTGAGTGTTAGGTTTTTATAATTTTTAAAGGATGATGGCCTCATTTAAGGATATGAAGTTTCAATCTTGATGATTTACTTTCACTCCAAAATCCCATCTGTAAAGTTTCGCGCACGATATTTCAATCCGTTTGAGCGAGAGCTAAAAACTTGATTTTTGTAAGCCCCATAGAGTACTCTGTGAAATTAATATTGGTCCGATAGACCAAATGGGATACATTTTCGCACATAACTTCCAAACTCAACATCCTTTTGCTCTAAGATTCACAGGGTAAATGAGAAATGTATAGTAGCTTTCTCTGATTCAAATTTTGACCACTTCCGGTACAAATCTAGGCTTCTGGGGACGAGGCTAGTAACGATCGGGCCATGGACCTTTATTTTAGTGAAATAGAACCGACCTTGCCCCCGATACCAGCTGGTTTGTCCCCTCCAAAGTCAGAGTAATGGACACGATACCCAGATCATTCTATTCCCCCCGCAAAGCCCATGCTTACTTCTGCGACCAACTTGTATATATTACCAAAATTGCGCGATTTATGTGTATATACCATTACACATTCTGTTATATATCATCACGAGGCAAACCTCAAGGTAAAGCTTGCTTCTTTGGTTCAATGAACATGGATTTGTCATGTAAAATTTTCGCTAAGAGCTCCGTTTACATTGCCCCTTTCAGAGCATCCCCCTTTTCGCTTCCTTTAAAAAATTCGCATTCCCCATGAATCTTGAAATTTTCTTCTTGCTCACATTTAAAAAGTTCTGTTTCCCGGCTCTCACACCATGGAATTTTCCCTCAAATCCTCTACCACCTGGGGTAAATAATGACCCTCCATTAGTTAACTTGCTCTCATACAATGCTCAGGTGAAGGCGTATCCTCAATGCAATTTTGTATCGAGTGGATACCGCACGCAGCAACAATTACCTTTGTTTAAAATCAACCGAAAATATTGCCTGTTTTGATTGTATTATTTTAAAAGATGTAACTCCGGTAACCCCACCGTAAAACCCCCCCCCCCCGGTCGGTGGCCTAACATGTCTTCTATTAAATGGCGACAATCAATAATATTGCGTGTTTGTGCACTTAACCCGCCTTACTGAATAAGAACCTTGAGCCTTATTGTTTCCTATGTACTACAGGTTTGTCACTTTAAACAATCTATATCTTGTTTTCTTCTTTTATAATTGGTTTCTTTCGTTCGTTCGTGCGTGCCAAGTCTAAAATCAAGTGGGAAAGATCCAGTCCTTTACCACTGCAATAGTTTATCATCCAGGTTGATCAGGCCTGGAATTCCTCTTCTTGGACTTGTAGAACCTCAC